>SDVV010012808.1:0-15331 GCA_016164225.1 Gammarus roeselii | reverse complement strand
GTATGCAGGAGTCAAACTTACTTAGTGCTGGCGCAGAGTGAAGAGAATAGCTGCAATTAGTTGTTACACGACAGGAATGTACTGCAGTACCAATGAAATGAGCTTGACGTGCAAATGCCGCAGTATCAAATACAAATTGTATAGTTGCTGTATTCAAACTATTCTGCAAATGTAGAGAAGCGGGTACGCGCTGGATAGCAAGTTAAGTGGTCTGTTTTATTTTGCCAATTAGATACTATACATACTAACATGAATTACATCCTAACATGCATTCAAAAGTAAGTTTAGATACAACGTGACTTTGTGTATACTTGGTGGCGCGACAGCAAAAAGGTACCCATCCCTGTGACACAATGCAAAGAGATTGAAGATCTAGGTGGTTCTGGTTTGGAACCTCATATTGCGAGGGGAAAACAATTAAAAGAGCGGTACACTTTTTCCAAAAAGACGATGAGATGGTGTCATTTTGAACGTCAGCTGGTAGTTTGTTGAAAACTATTAGGCCTGACACTGCAAATGCCTGTGCCTGTGCCTTTGCGCCACGACTTCATTATGAAATATTCGACACTGCAATGTTGAAAATACATGGAAAAGTGAGAAGAGTATCAGTATCATAACATGAAAATGACCCCTACCATATACTAAGTAAACGATTAAGTTTTAATGAGATTGAAAGCTGCAGGGATATTCTCCTTCGCCCGGCATGTCACCCGAATAGAACACATCGGAGGTGCTTTGAAATTAAGGTTGAAGAAAGACAATATCGCAAGACTGCGAGATAGAGAGGTTCAATCGTTAATCATAATTTGTATTCATAACAGTTTGCTAAGATAAAAGTTTGTATCATAAAGAACGTAATCGTAGATTTTAACGAAAATATGGACCATGAATACCTGAACGTTAGCTGCAAAATCAAAATATCAATACAGCAGATTTAAAATATTAATAACATTCGCCAAGGTTTCACGTGATCTCTACGTCTATACTGATTAAAACTTATCACTTTGCTGCGCCATTTGGTACTATCGTAACAAGAACTATATTCACATAATGTACTCATGTGGTCAAGTTGACTTTCTATTTGCTGACCGCGACACTTCCCAGGATCATCTCCAGCGGCAGTAATTCGCCCCTCACATGTAAACAGTCCAGTGATTATATCTGCTCTGCGTGGCCGTACGCTTAACCTTTCATCTCAATAATATTGCGGAATTAATTGTGCTGAATTTTATAACGTATTCGTGAACTCCATTCCGCCACAGGACAAAATAATCAACGAAAAACCTCTAGTTATTAGGCCGGACGTTTTAGGTAAACATCTCCTGGCCTAATAAGAGTTTTTTTCTGAAAGAATGATGCGTGGGCAAAAAAGGCCTTTTTATTGCACATTTTCACTGCCGTAGAAATTATTGCTATCCTTATGGAAACAAATGGAAAACATTGCATGAATACAAGTGTAATAAACAGCGGATGAGGCTGCAAACCCATCACTTGGTCGGGAATATTGCGTTATTGTGCCAATGCGTTCGGCGTCACTAGCAAGAGACGATTGTATGTATTATACTTCCATGACATGTACTTTTTCAGTGTGCGGAAAAAAGGTAAGAAATGGACACAATCCAAACTCAAACCACTGCAGTTATCCCATAGTGCATCACTCCTGATTCAGAGATGTTTGAGATTGCGTGTCAAGTATTTATCCTGATGCTGAAGCATGTGTGTTTGGTCCACACAACTCTTATCATTCCAGCGAAAACACTATCAAGCTCAGCTTTTCTAAGCACAGTCCCTCCTTGCTTTTGTTGTTGTTAACCTTTGAGATGCGTTTGCAATTCTTCACGTTCTTTTGTTTTAATCTTCATAAGTGCGATAGCAGCAACAGCCTTGCATTCTCGAAATCCCGAGATATTTCCAGTCTGAATATTGACTCTGGCCCATTGAAATACAAAATAAATTCACGTTTTTAGCATTACGTACAATATTTTCTAGATTTTATTGAGAAGCTTGAATTAATTTATTAAGCAAGCAAGACTTGCAACGGAAACAAAACTGAGACTCAGCTAGCTGGACAGACTTAATTAGATTCGGAAGTCAGCACTGGATGCCGTAAACATGTACAATTAGTAGAAAAACCATAGTGAAACGTGATTGCAGTATAAGCATTTGCGATAAGCGTAATTTACCAGTACTATGTGCATATGCTATGCGAATATAATTCATTATGGATGGTAAATTATTTGACCCCATTTTTCCAAAACTTGTTTTGTAAAACTGGTAAAATTGAGAGCTTCATAACCATTGTTGTTTTTCAACTGGAATCCGACTATAAATTACTATAATTTCGTCATTGGAACTGCACCAATTTTTGAACATCGATAATGACAGAGGTATAGGTTGAGGAGGAGAATCACAATAGCTCTACAGGGCTTCGGGCTTTCACGGTCATCAATCCTCTAACTGAAACCCCATAAAAGCATTCTTCGCACGACTGCGAATAGAAAAGCTAGGAGTAATAAGCATATGTGATGCTGTGTCATTTGTTGTATCTTTCTATTCGAAAACAAAGTGTAACATATATATATAAATTTTTATAATATTTTGCAATTGCTCATACACTATTTATGTTGTGCTTGAACCGTTTAACCAGTACTGATAATTAAATAATTAATTTTAAAACGTGAAAAATATATTTCAAACTCATTCACACTTATTTACCGGATACACCGAACGACCCCTGAATGGCAAACCAACTTACAGATTACAGACACCGCTTTAATTCCAAAATATCCTCATTCAGTGTACGGTAGTGCAGTGCTACAGAATCTCTGCCCCGTATATGGTTATCATGCATCCTTTGATTATTTGCTCACTTGAAAATGAGTTCTGAACCCTTCATCGTGGAGCAAAATTGCTCTTAACGCCTCTTGATGGAAAGGGTGACCGTTTACAGCTTGTGATCAGATCGCTGGGCGATGCAGACCACAGTTTATTGAACAACCAATACGGACACCAATTATGGGCTAAATGATAAATTTTATTGCATCTCCTATCCCATCAACTACTTTCTATTGGCAACTTCTGTTTGCTAAAGATTATTTATATCCCAGTTTTCTCGATACCATAAATAAACCGTCAAACTATCATGAATTGCAATACCTTGTTAACAGCGCATTGCAAAGGCTTTCTTAATTGCCATGGACTTCAGAAATTATTTACGTGTCCATATCTTTTTCTAGCATCTAATTCTAAGTGTTTTATCGCAATAACGTTATGGGTTTCTTCTGCGATGAATATATCAAATAGTTCTATATTATTTTGACTAAATCATTTGCCAATGAGTCTATTTCTGATATCGGTTTGAGAAACGTTTACAATTAGCATACTGCTCATATTTTTTCAACCGCTTTACCTTCTTGCTTGCACAAAAATCACCGTTGGAAATGTAGATTTGATGTGGCGCGGTCGTTTGAAAACATTTTAAGGTGACCGGTTACAAAGATTATTCATTATTTCTGGTTGCCTGAGTAGCCATAGAGGTACTGGGCCGCGTCCGTTAAAAAACATATATTTGTAATTTAAATGCTCTATACACTTTGAATTAGTAGAATAGAATAGACTTTCATGTTATATGCATGAAAGCACATAAAATTTACTTTGGATTTGAAATGGGATATATTTTTATGATCGGAGATCAGAACCCTTCCGATGAAGTTTGCAGGAGCAGGTCAAACTTTTTCCTTGCCTATTTCTGTCGCGACTTTCAATTGCCATTTCTTCAAACATTCAATTGTTGTTAGCTTGCGTTCGTGGATAATGATTTTGATCTTTCAACGAATCAAGTAGTCGAACAGGTTGTGGTTGGGGCTATGAGAGGGCCGAGGAAGGTTCGTTTGGCGTCTGATTACTACCTTCGGGAATGTATTCCATAAAAATCAGATCCACTCGATGAATCAGTGAGCAGGAGCACCATCCTGTTGATGGTAGAATAAATTCTGAAAATACCGCAATCTTTTTAAGAAAATATTGTGGCCAGCTGTTAGGTTAGCGGAATTCTCCTACCAACAGGAAGATGCCCCTGCTTGTCTCTCCAACGCTTTTCTCGCATTTTTACCGGATTAATTTCCAGAGCGAGTAATAAGCTGCCAACCGAACCAACTTCGGGCTTCTCAGTCCCTACCTCAGCCTCCTCGATCACTGTTTTTTAGGAGATATGGAATCCATTGTTCTCGAGCGCAATCCAATGGCAATTGAATATCTGAAGAAACAACTGAGCAAAGTCGCAACTGAAATGAGCAGAGAAAAACTTAAACGGGCAGTTGCAAGCCTCATTCGAAGAGTTCAGATCTGCACTTATTCGAGCCCACTAGGAGACATGAAATTTAGTTTATGTCAACCAATGCATTGGGAAAATTAAAGCCCCCTCATTTTCAGCATAATTCAATAAATAAAACTGTACAATTTCATATTATGTAGGTTTAGAGAACGTTAAATTTATTTAATATTGTATACACCCGCTCCTGTTTTTTTGCAGTCAAGAGCAGGCGAAAGGATGAATAAACATATTAATCTTGATTACCCAAGCTAAAGTGTATTATATCGTAGGTATCACATAATTAAATGTACTTAGTGTCACTGAACATGTAAATCGCTGAACATGTAAATCGATAGGAGAGAGCGGATTGTTGTTCATTGGCACAGGTCTAAGCCCATCACCCACGCTTAATGTGATCTCGAATCGGACTAAACATGATATTAAACAGGTTATAAGCAGGTATAAGCAAACAAAAGTGCAAACTTTTCGAAGTAAACTGTCCTCTGTTTATGTCCATTTTTCAAGCTCAAATGTATAGTTAGCGTAATTTTCCCATTACCTCATCCCAACAGATAATACATGCCTGCAGAGTAAGGCCCACAGCGCCTCAATATTATACACTGTCGCTCCCCAGCAGTTTTATCAAATCAAATTTCCACCACGTGTGACCGTCCAAACTTTTTATCAGTTCAAAACGATGAAGGCAAGAGGAAATTTTTGTTATCTGATTGAATAATACATGACATTTTTTCCATCAGTTGCATCATTCATTGCAAATCCCCGTACTCTACCGAGTGAAATTAGTTCCATGAAAATGAGCCGTCCGCCTAAAATTGAGCAGTAGTGAGTGTTGTATAAATGCATTCGTGTTGACGGTGTTGAAGGCACAGTTAACTTGCCAAATCAGAGCAGACTGCAGTCGTTGCAGTCATCTTTTTAAAACTCAGTATACAAAGAAGTCGCTTAGAACATATACGATAAATATATATAATTGACTATCTTGTGCATAAGTCAATGATTGTGAGTAGGGGCATCCTGAAGCATATGTGATAACGTGCCGCGATCAACCCTGCCCAGAATATTCAACTCATTTGTTGTCGGCCCCAAATCGCACTGACCGACTACATTACAAACTGTTATGTACCCAACAGGGTATTAAAATCGTCTAAGCAATTTAAGATCACATTTGTTTCACCCAAGCTCATTTAATCCGATAGTGCGTTCAATTGTTACAATCATGTGTAAGTATCATAATATGCCATAATATGTTTTTATGATCATTGTTTTCGTTTGGCTGTGTTTTGAACCCCGTCGAAAGCCGTCCACCATGCATCACGAAATCTTAGTATCAATCATAGTCCCAATTCGAGAGCAAATGTCAGGACTTACTTCATTCGTTCAGAAAATATGAGATATTTCCACGTAGCTGTTTTTTTTAACTCTGATCCGTTCGTCGATGAATGATATTCCTGAACACATAATGAAGGATTCTAAAGCTACTTAGTAAAAGCGCTATGATTTATTTTCACGACAAAAAAAAACAATGATTATTTCAAATATTTAATAACTCGCATGACAATTATAGATTTGCTTCACTCTAAAATAATCTGTATAAAACAAAGACCATCATAGTCACTTCCCATGACAAAGAGGAAAGGCAATTGAATCAAGGCCAAGCAAAGCTGGCTCGACGAGATAAGGGCTGCGATAATTTCAAAAGATGCCCACTGAAATGTTCCTACTAACCAAACTGCTCCGACGGCAGCGGCTGCAGGTAAAACGGCTGAGAAGAGCTTCAGCAGATAAAGGAGGAGGGCGGAATTGCCGATGAGCTTTGATAAATTTGTCGGGTGTCTGATAAATAGAACAAGGTAAAACTCCTAAAATTTTGAGAGCACTAGTTTCAATGATACATAAAATAAAGGAGTAGAATAAGTTTTATTCTTCACACGAAACTCATTGCTTGATGGTCTGGTTAACGCTGGTTTCAACATGTTGCTTCAAGTAATGTATTTCCTTGCGAAGCTGCCGTAGCCCGTCTTAGATCATAATCTGTTTCATCATATGAGCTCAAAATATGACCAGATAATATCACCTTTGACTGTTTAGACTAATCGAACAACTACAACATCAAAAACGCATTTCATTTTCATGTTAGGAGCATCTGGAAGCGGGAGTTGCCTAACCCCCACTGTAATTGGAGATCATTTACTCGCACTCGTTTATCAGAAAGGCTACCAATACGCACTCCCTACACCTAGTTTTGTGACTAGTTGTGTCACAATCGGGTTCTGATGAAGCTCTCTGTTGACCGTTTCACTCCACTGGAACTCCTTTGTTTGCACACGGAGCAGTATCTGATTGCGTCCAGAGTTACTGTGAATCACGTTTACGATGTGATTAAAATTCATGATCAGCCATGTTGACTATAGGAGGAAATTTTTTTGAGCTCCTCATACAACGTTTAAAATTTTGATTACATCCATTTATCAAAAACCAGTTTCAATATACGCCCACACAAGACAGGGCCATTGTCGCTGATAGATGTGTATCATGGGATAGAACAACCAGTCGTCTGATTAAAACTGCGGAATGCAACTGAACAAGCGATCTAATCGTAGAGCCGCTTTCGGTTGATTCCTGCAATTCTTTCGTTACAATAATAAGGCACGTAATCGTGATGTAAACTGCTATAATTCCAATCGATGTTCACAACTTCTTGAAGCGAAAATTATTTCATTGTCTCAGGTGCTATGTATAATTCGGCCGTGTAAACTACCTAAGGATGGTGGTGAGGTCTTGCAGCAAATGAAACTAATCTTATTTGTGCTCCCGAGAGGTACGTCCCTTTGTTGGCCCTAACGCTTCATCTGCGAGCAATAATGGGTCGTTTCCTTTTAGGCCTCCCGCTGAACGTGACACAAATGACCAATGCTGGACCTTGACCAATACACAGCCGAATGGACGTCGCCTTCCTAGATTAACTCTGCTCTGCAATATGTGTTGACATTCTGTCCCTGCATTGGGCAGCCTAATGTCGTCAGCTGTGAGCATCGTTGGAAGAACGGTCCGAGGAACAGAGGCGAGACTTGGTGAGTCGCAATATTCGGAAGGAGGCGACACTTCGCTCATGATCCGTAATGTGGCGCTTTTGTTTGTTTGGACGGAGCATTTAAAATTACTTACACTAATTTATCCGATTATCGCGAGAATAGATTTACATCTGGGACTTATGCATTCATATAAATTTGGAGTCATTTTTAATCTAAATAAATACACATCTTCTTTAGACTTCCATGCTATCATGCGGTTGAAGGCATATCAGATTGATGGCTCCCCATCGCACTTCAGAGGAACCCTTCATGCATGGAATTTGGCAAACATCCTGCTTGAAAAGATGATGCGTGGCCATTGCAGGCAAGATCAATTGAATTACAATTATGAACTGAGGTATACCGGTGCCACCCAACTGGAGCAGAATTTATGTTCGCTGAACATTGTGGTGAAGCAAGACTTCAACTTAACTTAACTGATAATGGTAAAATAACTCCTTAACCTCGAAGAATGTCCTCGCGATTGCTTCCCTTAATATGGGCATGATCGACCTTCTCTTCTCATTCGTCACAGAACCCATGACAAGAGACACAATAGAAGAACCTGACAATGTACAGTCAATCTGTTTAATTTGGACTAGTTGTACTTGATGGAAGATTCCTTATTGGGGAGTTTTAGCAATTTAGAATGCCCACTCATTGTTATTTGCAAGATTATGGTAACGAGTAGAGTTAGATAGAATCGGGGTAGTGGAATCAGTCAACTGATATATGACACGCCCAATTCAGTTTTCTTATTGATTCTATCTATACGACGATTCAGTTAGAATAGCCAAGAAAAAATAAATATATGTAACTCATGTCGTTTATCTCGTTCTACGTTGGAGAAGACCGTTTTGATCTTGAAAGAGCGCCATCTAATATACTCTAAAACCTGCAATAGTTTTCATTTCCTCTATATATGAAAAACAAAATCTCTATAGTCATATAAACACGCAGCGAAGTGAGATGTGCTATTTTATGATCAGTCATGAACTTTATGTTAGGTCAGCCATTCAAGTATGCCAAACCTGGAATAATTTTGAATAATCATTGTATTTGCTGTCCACGAGTATTCCAGCGCAGTTTTTGCACAGGCGGTATGTTTTATTACCTGCAGCTGCAAGTATTAAAGCAATCAGAATTTATATAATATTTCTGATTGCTCATTACAAAATCCAAAATTATACATTTTTTTTCTACAATGCAAACGGCATTTATGCATCTTATCTCACGCCGGATAACTTCGAACAGTTAGGATCACTCCGTACTGGCTTTATAGAGCTATTCCAACACTGTTATTGGTGACGGTGGAAGAAGCATCCATTGACAGGTTTTCTGAGAGTGGTTGAGCCCGGCTGAGCGATACATTTTCCAAGCGGAAAATAAACTTTATCTACCATTTCCAACATCGATGTTTTTACATTCCCTGTTAGTTGACCAATACGTACAAACCGTTAATCTATTTACACAATTGTTCTACTGTATCCCATATTAGTCGATTTTGTAAAATCTATGATTTATTTATTCAGGACCAGTAACATAATCTTAATGTAGCCGTGTTTTAATCTTTTGAGGTTTTGAACCGTGTGTTTTTGGGTCAAAAGTACACCAAGCACGTTCTGATACTAATGGGAGGAGATGGAAATTAACATAGAATCGAATGAGCTCTTGTTTGGTGGGCACCAAAAATGTATGCATTTTAAACTCGCGACAGCTTTTTTCGTATAGAAGTTAAAAAGGTAAACCAAAGCTCATTCGAATGGCAATAATTTCTAGTTCCATTTTCAACAATAGTTATTCTTCCAAATGACCACCGTCAGCTGCAACACACGTTCTATTACGATGGTCAAAACTTGTCGACTACTTTCCCGACCAAATCACCGTTGTTCGAGGCGATGACTTAGCACACTTCTTTCTTGAATTCCTAAAGAGATGCAGGTTTTGATCTAAATACACGGTCCTTCAAGTAACCCCAAGTGGTTTTGGTGGCCATGTAAACTCACTCTTATCCGAAATGAACTAGTCAGAGAATCGAGCCGTCAAACAGTTTATGACATCCTTAAAATTTATGTATTTTTGACTCCTACCATATATGAACTGCCCGCATTGTGCAATGGATGTAAACAGTGCGATGGTGAAAGACCGCTCAATGATGGCACAAACAATCACACGTCATAATTTATTTTGCTTATGGTAAGCATTCCTGTTATTAATGTCATAAAGAAATATTTCGTCTCCTTATCTAGTCGAAATTTACGCCCGTGACGTCAATATCTGTGAAAAAACCACAGTTACTAAAAACAGAAGAAAATATTTGTACGCTACAGGCTTTCATCACCTCTCAAACTAAATTGCACTAGAAATTGCATATATGAGTGATATATTCATGATATTATGCAGGTTTATAGAACAGTTGATTATCAACAATGCGTCAAATTATCAGCAGAATATGTCCTCTTAAATGTATCGCTCTGTGGTTCGCGTAAAATTATCGAGTCCAAAGTCTAGAGGACGAGCGATCGAGACCTAGTGGGTGGAATAAATTTTAGTTTCAGCACTTTGGCATGCACCGTTCTTTTGCCGAATTCACAAGATTTTGAATGATCACAGTAATTTCTTACTGATGTGATGATATCTAAAAATCAAAAGCACTATTTACGTATTACAAACCGTCCCCCACTTACGTCCAAAGTTGACAGTTAAAGAATGATACTTCACGGATTCTTTACAGAGCAACTGATCATTACCCTCAAAGTATACTCGTTATATGCACAATTTTTGCAATCTGTGAGTAATAAGTTTGAATGTTACCAATGTGATGATTATCATTTTAACTCTATATTGAAAGTGCACCCTACTATTACCATTTACGAAACCAGACTTCGTGTTTATCTCGCTGTATGAAAATTATCTTAAAGGTGCGCTAGATTTCGCGCCATCGATATTCTGTTTACAATTAATACCAGTGGAACAGGGTCCATTAAATAACATGGCCGTCATTTAAAGCGTCAAAATAGTCTAATATAATTTCTGGAGCGTACTAACAATTACCATCTGAAGAAATGCGCACGAGTGACCAGCGTTTTGAAAAATATATACATTTTACGATTCTGCTTCTGTGAACACGTTCTAGTACTATTACTACTCAGCGCCAACTCTCCGTGCAGGTCAATTTCCATAGAACAGGTTATTGTTGGTGTACAATAGTTTGGCTTCCTTACAATAAATACATTTTGCTCATTCACGTGATCGTTGTATTACTTCGATCAGCGGTCGCATTCAGCTGTTTCTGCGTGGCTAGTTGACGGAATTAGTCTTGGTCGAGAAAATTATTTAATAATTTTATTCTACAGAGCGCTTTCTGAAAAAGTATTAACAGATTGTTTAACACTAACACTAACCTAGCAAAACGAAGTGATGTAAATTTCAAACTCTAATACACCTAAGAAAACCCGCATATCAAGCGTCCCCTCTTTCAATCTGTCTAGCTCAGTGGGTCCCGAATCTCTACATGATTAGTTAGAGTGGATAAAGAAATTGTTTACGACTGTAAATTTGATGGCATTGCCAGATCTCTGGCACGCGGCACTTTCTCGGTCAGAAGTTCTGTCGAGATCTCCTGCCAGCTTCTGTCGAGGCTCTTAGGCGGTGTTGAAACGGAGCTTAATTACTTTCTCGTCCACTGTAATTCAATCAGCTCACCAGAGAAATTACCTCAGGACGAGTCGCGAGCATCATTGCGTTTGAGTTAGATAAGTTCCTTCAGTAATTTGTTGGAACTCATTCCCAATGAAGTTCCGTTCCAAACTCGGAGTAGAAGTCTTCCAGATCAGAAGTCATTCGGATCAGAGAGAGATACAAAACGGAGATACAATATATTCATTCAAAACAAGCTTTGTATTATGTGGAAATTGTTTTTTATTGCTCGTCGCACAAAAGACGTTTGAGCTCTTTAGGGAGCACATACTTCTGGGCAATTATTGTTCTGTGGACCGATGGAAAGCAGCAAATTGTTATTTTTTAGATAACAGGACTTTATCTATACGATCAATCAAGACACATGGCAGTGTTACTTTTTGTGTTACTTATTTGTAGAATAAAACACCTTAACTGTCCGTCATATAACCGTAACTTTCTTAGCATGAACATTGACATATTTAATTAAATTGTCCACATTACCCTACCTATCTGGCAAAAGATCCTCCTACCCTAGAGCTGAAAGATTGTTTCATTGAATTAAGAAGTCCTGTCGGAGTGCTTAGAGCGTCCAGGCGTTGCTCGCAGTATTGAACGGGGGCGGTAGTTCTGCCGGAGGATGAGCAGCGGTGTTGCTGTGATGGGGCGCTGAGGGATATAGCACCTCAATGATCAGTTGAAAACGTGGTTATGGTGACATGGGAGCAAATGTTATTCGAGGACATTTACGGAAACAAATAGGGCCGAAAATGACCAGGGTGAATGCAAAGTGAGGTCAAGAAAGATGAGTGTTTGTCAGCGGAATGTTCTGATTGAATTTATTGGGTGGTTTGAATAGCAATATATCGTGATTGGGCTGGCGAACCTGAATGTGAGAGTTTGAGATGACGGATTGGGTTGGAAGAGAGATATGCGCCTGATTGGAATGATAGTGAAGTAAGATGAACAGATATGTGTATGGAGCAGTAGATAGTGGTTAGGAAGATGTACGCGGGTGCATACTGATATGTTTTTAAATGGGTTCTTCCAAGTGATGCATTCTTTGTGGTCAAAATTACGAGCAACTTGACAAATGTCGGTGCACAAACCTTAACACCTGAATATCAAAACGCTTGTCAGAAAACTACTAAATGGTCACCTACTAGGTTTCGAAATAACATGATAAAATAAGTTTTAGGAATGAAAATGAAATGATAGCAATTGCAGGAGAGGGTGAAGCATCTAATAAATTCCAAAATTGAAGCTGCACCTAACGCTATAGCAACTTGACAAACAATCACCAGCTGTCATTCTTAGCACTCAAATTGAAATCGGAGGTTCTATCAGCGTCTGCCTGAACAAAAATATCTCACAAGGCCTAACGAAAAGTTGGTCAGGGTTCCAAAGAGGTTGGCAGAAGCCGACCAGAGTTCCAAGGTCTGAGTGTCCTACGAAGTTTTACGGGTGAACGACCAGGGCTACAAAGTAGTGTTAAAAATACCGGCAGATCTCACGGATGCGTGAGACTCGTCCAGGGTTCTACAATTTGAATATCCCACAAAAATACACAGAATCAAACGGCTAGGGCTCACGACAACACTCTCTAACTAGAGTTTAATCGTTTAAATTCCCTTCTGTTTGGCGGCGATATATAGCGGTCAAAAGCGGAATTTCCTGTCGATAATGATTGCGATATATTGCGGTAGTAATTGTTGACGCAAGGTCGTAACACTTAAGACTGGGGAGTTGACAGAGATGCGATGGAGCTGTGGTGTGGTTGTTCAGAGTAGAGGGTAGTTTAGAAATCGATTGAGTGTTCGACCCCATAACGCATTATCTAGTTTTGAACCATGTTCCAAATGATTCGTTATCAACCATATGTAGACTGTTCGGGTAGTCATATCTCGATTTTTTGTATAGCGAGTATGGGTTGGATACCCTATAGCGAGAGTAGCTGAACGATATGGATTTGTTTTGAGTTATAATATTCTTTTATGTATACTTTGTAATGATCGGTTGATATATGTAGATTTTTTTTCTTCGGAAATTTGAATATATAATAAGTTATCTCCTACAGTTATAGGATTTTTTATGATCTTAGGTTTGCATCTTCCATGAAGCACAATATTTCAGGCATAATTGGTCGCTCATTGCATCATTGTGGTATTTTTAAGCATATATATGACATTCTGTTACGATTAAGCCGTGGTTACTTCAGTTAAAAAAGATTGAATTTAACCCTGTTTTGGACTGAGATGGAGAATAATTTCATCAGATTTGTATATACTAGAAAAGTAAAAGTATTCCACATCATTTACTATAGGTTTCAGCGTATGTCGCTCGCATGTCTTGGCAACTTATTCACGTTAGTTGTTTGCTTGGTTACATGCTAGTTTTCTTCTCGTACATCATGGTTTTCAATGTATGTTCTGGGTATAATTGAGTATTGATCTTCTTAATTATATGTTGTATATATGTTTAGTGTTTTATATCTTTCTTACATCCTGCTACAATATTTACAGTGGATATTATAGTTATAGAAGATTCGATTTGTTACAAACTTGGTCTTGCTGTTATTTTGTTTTATATTTAGTGTTGCACCATACGTCACTGTTTAGGAGGAGTTAGAGGAGTCTCCTAGGCCAAAGCTCGTTTTGTAAATGCTTATTTGTATAAGTAGACCGATTTACAATGGTGGCTACCCTTGTGTATTACACATTTTAATGTTGTTTAGAACAGAGTAGAGAATTACGTAGGTATTTTTATTATCGGTGTCGGATTTTTCCACGATAATCATATGATTGTATGTTTCACAGGTGTAAATACGTACTACATCTCTGTGGAATTTCGTCATTGAACCCTAGCAAGTGCGTAGTGGAACGTTTTAGATGACGATTTAGTGGATGGATGGGTCCTGGTGTAGAGGCGGTTTACACTCTTTGGTAATAATTTGGAGTTCATCCATGTTCAGCGTTAATTTGTAAGCTCTTATGGATGTTGGTCTTGAGTTCCATGGGTTTGTTAGAGAGGTTATGCAACCAGCTGCTGATCGTTGTAGTGATTTTCTTAGGTCGTCAGTGAACAGATGCCCCAGATTTGTACGACCACACTCTTTGAGACTCATGTCAGGCTCATTCTTGACAACTGTATCTGTGTATAGATTTTTGGTTATGTTCAGGATGTGACTTTGCTCGACGTTGTTCAGAGATGATGGACTAAACCGATGCATGGTATGTCTGAGGTTTTGTACCATGGCTGGGTGTTACCTCTATATTTGTTATATATCAGTGGTAAATTGCTGAGAAGTGATCTAGTAAAGCATTGCAGAATTTGTTATGACGCAGAAGTTTTTTTTTATTTTGTCCTACTAGAGGTATAGTATCAGTTAGGTATGGGAATTTATTATAGATTTGAACGGAAACCGTAGTATTATTACCGTATAATGCATGAACTCGGTGTTTGTTTCAAATGTCAGATATTTTCGGTAAGGCTGTTATGTCAGTATACGATTCATTTTTTCATGAACCAGATCAAGTGGGATATTGGAGTAGGATTTATCAACTGGATGTGATAGGATACATCGTATATCATAGTAAATCAGTGTTATAGGTAGTTGTTGTTATAGGTTTTTGATCGGTTGTCAAAGGAATATATCGTTATTAGGTATAAATTCGCCTAAGTTCATAAATTGTTGGGTATAAATTTGCTTGATTGGCTGTACTGATCGAAAATATTGGTATGTTTTATTCTCAACCATCGATTTGGGTCCGGTTCCAAGTCATCCTTGAGAACTTATCGGCCGGATTTGTGTTGAGTGTTTGTATTAAAATATCTCATCAATTTATTGTTCATCTCAGTTAGGTTATTCGCTCGCATGTCTTTACTAGATGCTTATTCCCTCAAGTCTGACTTATATAACTGTATGTTAACCGTTTACAGTTTACACACATAGATGTTATTGATCAATTCAGGCTTTGTCATGAGATTTCGTTCCAATTCAGAATATCTGACTTTTTCGACCGTTCACAATATTCACTCCAGCATTTTTCACTATAGGTTTGTAATGTAGAGGGTCCGTAAACCTAGCCAATCCTAATCTAATCTAACCTAATCTAATCAAGGATTATATATATGTTTACCGTTTTCATACTCATGTTATGTATTTCATCATTGATTTAAGCTCTATTCATATCAAACCTCACCACTTGGCTCTATAGTTGTACCAATCTTTAGCAGGTTGTATTCCTAC
>SDVV010012807.1:0-15331 GCA_016164225.1 Gammarus roeselii | reverse complement strand
TCGAAGGAATATCTTGCGGGGAGTGTCAGGGCCATGAGCTTAATAATTTGGCTTTTCTTGTTCCTACAAATGCATTGTGGAGAAAATAGCATTTCCAAGTAATACGAAACATACGCACTATACGGATTTTGTGCTGACTTCAAGAATTATTCACGTTGCTATCGGAAACAAATAATTTAACAATAGAAGCCATGTTGGCTAACCAAAACCACAAACGAACGAAACTAATCACCTACTGGTGATCGCGCTTCGTTGACCCTAACCGCCTCACCTAGACGCCAACAAATTTCATCGCAAAATTCTTGTCCAACCTTCAACCTCCAATCACTGACACAGCTCCATAAAAGTTGAAGTATAGCATCGTCGCAAAAGAGTATTTAAAGGCACAGGTAATCCCACCTGACTACCATCTTGTGTCCTTCGACGTGAAAAGTTTATTCACGTGCATTCCACAAAAACTTGCACTTGAATGCATCAGAACTAAACTAACCAGTGACAATACTACAATCGGTTTCACGTAATTGTGAAGGTATTCTGAAATTTGTCACTCTATGCTAAAAGTCAAACTTCTTCTAAAGGAAAGGTCAAATCTACAATTAAGTAGATTCAAGGAACACTGATGAGCTCGCCCATATCCGTCGTGATCGCCGAAATGACAATGCAAGTGATAGAAGAAACCTTCCTTCAAACGGTTCCTTGCCCATTATTATTTTGGAAGCGTTACGTCGATGATGTCATCACGGCTATTTCTCAAAATCAAACAGAAACTTTGCTGCAACACCTCAATAATCAAAACCCTGTTATTCAATTTACCTACCAAGTATAGAATAACTGTGCACTTCCCTATTTGGATCTCCTAATCACCCGTAAGGAAGACGGTTCCTTATCTTTCACGGTCTACTGCAAACCCACACGCACCAAAAAGTAGTGAAGTCAGTTCGTTGTATAGACGGGAGGAAGCGTTGTGTGATGATGGCATGAAGAACAGTGAATTAGAAAACGTCCACGCAACGCTATTTCAGAATATTTACCCTAAAAGGTTCATCCGTCCTGAAAGTATCAGCTAACAAGAGTGGCGAACAGCTAAAACTAAAATAATGAACAGGAAAAGGAAAAACAGCAATTCATCAGTGTTCCTAACATCAAAGGCTGTTCGGAAAGAGTCCAAAGAGAGTTGGAGCTGCAAAACATCTGGTTGGGACATGAAGCGACGCTGACAATCAAATCAAAATTGTGTTAATCAAAAGTTAAACAAAGTGTTCATTAATGTAGCAAAGCTGTATGTAAATTATAGTACATTGGAGAAAACAGCAAAAAAATTAAAGATAGAGTAACAGAACACGTAACAGAACAGCAAAAAATATGAGCCGTCACTGTTGTATCATTTGATCTCGAAAATCCTCGACTGCTACATAAAGTTCACAATGGTCAAGCACGAAAAATTGTTGAGGCGGCGTGCAGTCTGAAGGATCGTAATTTAATCAACAGTTCCCTCATTCTTTCTGAATAAACAACCACTTTAATTACTCGATTAATATCATGAGAATAGCCCTGCTAGGTATGGGCGTTAGTGTAAGTAGATGATACCGAATTGTTATACAGCAACACGCCAACGCGTGTGACAGTTGAATAATCCAATTATCAAGAGAGTGTCGATTATCGAAGCCTCGATACTTGCCAAAACAGAACACAGGATCTATTTGGTACGAGAGCTTTGTCCCTCACTCAAATATTTCAAGTTTAATTAGTGACAATTATCGAACGTTAGAACGCTCAGATATCATTTATCACGGGAATCTTAGAATTTTTTAACTGAAATACTCGTTCAGCAAAGAGTTGAAGGCAGCAATGCAGTCGCCTGTGACTGCAAGGAGCTTTTGTCATTGAGCAGCCGCATAAGACGAGATCCGAAAAATACTACCGGGCCTCACACTACTGAGTTGATCGTAGAGTAACGGGCATTTCGAAACGTCGGAGTCGGTGATCGTTCATTCGTTGCGACGTTCCGTCACCGCCGACCGTGAGTGACGTTTAGTCTCTTCATTTTGTGTGACCAAACGTTTTGCCTGAGAATTCAGGAAACCATCAATGGTCAACGGTGTAAACCATGGGGTACGAGTGTACGTGTAGGCTGTATGGTTCAGTGAAGTTTCTGACGACCTGTGAATTCAGGAATAACTCCGTGGCCATGCATAGCGATTGATTGTGATACTCACATTGGCTGATGTAAAAACGGACGGATTTTGTCGGAAGAGGATTAGGAATTGAATTTCGTTCAACATTGTAAATATGCACCAGAACTGGGAATAAACCTTTAACAGGTCGATAAAAATAGAGCGGTTGGACTCCCCATGCTGACGGACAGCACATTGCGGTTGTTATTCCTACACCCATAAGGCAACGATCGGGAAGCAGAAGTACAGAGTGCATCTGGAATGTTATGACGTCGTAGTCTCTTCACTGCACATAACAGCGCGCTGGAGCTCCCATTGACACAGCACTTTACAGCTCATCCGGACCCTCGTGTGGCAGCAGCCGCACCAACACTCTTCGTGGGCTGCCACGAGAGGCTCTAACCTGTGTTCTCATACCTTTACAGACACTGGACCTTTACATGTACTCGGACGTTTCCTTTTCACTTAAAACGTTGCCTTGTATCATAACTAATGTGAACATATTATAACGTTACGGAGATATGTATGTATGTATGTATGTATAGACATACAGCCGTTTCCCCATAGTTAGGAGGCTGGCTAAGTTAGGCTGACACAGAGGGGGAGGCACCCAATCTCCCCGTCACAAGACCGCTGTGTCCATGCCGAGGCTTGAACTCGCGACATGCTGCACCAGAGGCTGGCACTGCTGTCGGACACGCTTACTAAGTCATATCTCGGCCACGGAGGTATGACTTAGTTTATTTATATAACATGAATATACAGATAGACAAAAACTATTTTTAACAGTCCTCACTTCTATATTCGCAATAAAATGTTACTAACACTTATTACGTTGCACTCATCACGTTGTAATAGGATTAATACTTTGTTAATGCTGTCTAACATTCATAGCTTACACGGGAATAGTAATGAGTCAATGGGCTGGCAAGAGCGGTCTTAGCTTCTTCAGTATAAGGGTAGGATGATGTGTAGCCTGTCTATCACTGGCATGAGGTGATTGCTTCCTCATACGATATGATTTGAGTTTTTTTTTCAATTTAACTTAAACTATTTACATGAAGTACACCACATCATATTATACAAATTTTTAATTCATGTTTATAAATCCATAAATTACACTTTTGAGTGTATGAAATAATAAGTTGCAACACTTTAAAGTGATAACTGTCCGAGTGTCCTCTAATTTGCCGCACTAAAACAGTTTCTACTTACCTATTCCACTTCATGAATAAAATACAAAAATATATGGAACTGAACATGAACAGTTATAGAGATCGTCTAGTCACCACAACGATTTAATGTATGAGAACTGTAATTATGAATACGATTTCACCATAACATTGTCAGGTAGAGGAGAAATATCAACAGCAACAGATGAAGAAAGCTAAACAGTAATCCACGGCCATGGTCTAATCCATCCCTTCTCCCCCATTTGCAATGAAGTAACTTAGACCAAACGCTTCGAGCGATGGACAGGACCATCTTACCTCTTTACATAACGTCTCTCTTTTCTTGAATGCTTCTTCAGCAGCGTCTCGTCCCTTTCAAGGAGCCTAGATCCCAAGTAGCGGCGCTGTCCCCAGCTGTCACCGTCGTCGGGCAAAAATGAAGCTCTTTGGTCGCTACGAGGATGGAGGAAAAGGACACGCGTTGCGGAAGAACACATTAAGGTGCTATTCGGGGTAACTATTGACCAAGAAGGAGGCAGCTTTTTCTTAAGTTCTTTTTATAAGCACGACAGACGATTTGAATCATTTCACTATCCTTCGAATTCAAAACATAATCTAACCCAGTAATACTCCGAAACCATTATTGCGAGTTCAGGTTTATTTGCCCATCACTTATTCAATCGGCATCTGTTTATTTGTTAGTCATAGGGCGATGCGAGAAGTTTGGATCCAAACCTTACAAAAGAACTGCTTTATTTAATTTATGCTTAGCAGTATTTTGATCTTTGAGAGAGCTGTGCCCAGAAGATTCTATTACACTTTCCAACTGCTCAACAAACTGATATTTACAGTGGAGTCAGATAGTTTTTTAGCAAACATTTGGATTATAATCTACGGACATTGACACGTAAATTTCATTTATTCTGTTGTAGTATACACAGGTTATTAAAAAATATTTTTAATCAAACCACAATATACCTGATAGTTCTGAAAAAATGTCAGATAATTAAAACGTTCATGACACCATATCTATATACAAACAAGACGTCTGTTAATGAAATACCCTACACTGATTTATTTGGGATATTCCAATCCGATTATTATAGATGTTTTTGGAAAAAAAATTGCCAAGTACCTGAGTGCGTTCAGGTGTAATAGAGATAACTTTATACGAAGTGTGTCATAGGATAAGGAGGAAAGAAATATCAATTTATTTCTTATAGATCATTATGCATGAACGTATTCAATGCATAACACATTTATTTATTCAGTTCGGGAAATCCTAATCTTGACTGTAATAGACCTCTGACAATTTTTTTATCTAGTGTTTTATCTAGTGATAATATCCTTGTCTAGACCTGCATGGATGACAGTAAATAGCCGCACATGTCAACATTCCTTTGTCATGCTGGGAACAACAATAATGATAACATTGTTCATTATATGTATAAAACTGGCATTGAATGACTTGCATGATACCTCTGTATGATAACATAACTCTTACTATGGAGATCAATGAGGCATAACAATGAATAGGGATCATAATGAGGAGGGCATAAGGATTCTTGGTGTCTTTCAGATCTAAATACCATTAACTCTGGAAGTGCAAAGAGAAGGCGCCGTCGCTCTCGGTTTGCAGCCGTGATGGGCGCCACTATTTCCGGAGCGTTCTCTTCAGTGGTCAGAATCTGCTCAAGATTGTGTTGGAGTTAGTAACTTCTCTTGTTGAGCAAACGCTCTGGGAACAGTAGGAAACAATTGAACCTCAATTGTTCCCTACTGTTCCCAGAGCGTTTGCTCAACAAGAGAAGTTACTAACTTCAACACAATCTTGAGCAGATTCTGACCACTGAAGAGAACGCTCCGGAAATAGTGGCGCCCATCACGGCTGCAAACCGAGAGCGACGGCGCCTTCTCTTTGCACTTCCAGAGTTAATGGTATTTAGACCTGAAAGACACCAAGAATCCTTATGCCCTCCTCATTATGATCCCTATTCATTGTTATGCCTCATTGATCTCCATAGTAAGAGTTATGTTATCATACAGAGGTATCATGCAAGTCATTCAATGCCAGTTTTATACATATAATGAACAATGTTATCATTATTGTTGTTCCCAGCATGACAAAGGAATGTTGACATGTGCGGCTATTTACTGTCATCCATGCAGGTCTAGACAAGGATATTATCACTAGATAAAACACTAGATAAAAAAATTGTCAGAGGTCTATTAAAGTCAAGATTAGGATTTCCCGAACTGAATAAATAAATGTATTATGCATTGAATACGTTCGTGTATAATAATCTAAAAGAAATGAACTGATATTTTATTCCTCATTATCCTATGACACACTTCATATAAAGATATCTCTATTACACCTGAACACACTCAAGTACTTGGCAATTTTTTTTCCAAAAACATCTACAATAATCGGATTGGAATATCCCAAATAAATCAGTGTAGTGTATTTCATTAACAGATTTCTTGTTTGTATATAGATATGGGGTCTCGAATGTTTTAATTATCTATAATTTTTTCAGAACTATCAGGTATATTGTGGTTTTATTATAAATATTTTTTAACAACCTATGTATACTACAACAGAATAAATTAAATTTGCGTGTCTATGTCCGTAGATTATCCGCCAAATGTTTGCTACAAAACTAGCAGACTCCACTGTAGGTATCAGTTTGTTGAGCAGTTGGAAAGTGTAATAGAATCTTCGGGGCACAGCTCTCTCAAAGATCAAAATAATGCTAAACATAAATTAAATAAAGCAGTTATTTTTTTATGTTTAGATCCAAACTTCTCGCATCGCCCTATGACTAACAAATAAACAGATGCCGATTGAATAAGTGATGGGCAAATAAACCTGAACTCGCAACAATGGTTTCGGAGTATTACTGGGTTGGATTATGTTTTGAATTTGAAGGATGGTGAAATGATTCAAATCGTCTGTCGTGCTTATAAAAAGATTTTCAGAAAGAGCTGCCTCCTTCTTGGTCAATAGTTACCCCGAATAGCACCTTAATGTGTTCTTCCGCAACGCGTGTCCTTTTTCTCCATCCTCGTAGCGACCAAAGAGCTTCATTTTTGCCCGACGACGGTGACAGCTGGGGACAGCGCCGCTACTTGGGATCTAGGCTCCTTGCAAGGGACGAGACGCTGCTGTATAAAGCATTCAAGAAAAGAGAGACGTTATGTAAAGAGGTAAGATGGTCCTGTCCATCGCTCGAAGCGTTTGGTCCAAGTTACTTCATTGCAAATGGGTGAGAAAGGATGGATTCTTGACCATGTCCGTGGATTACTGTTTAGCTTTCTTCATCTGTTGCTGTTGATATTTCTCCTCTACCTGACAATGTTATGGTGAAATCGTATTGATAATTACAGTTCTCATACATTAAATCGGTGTGGTGACTAAACAATCTCTATAACTGTTTATGATGAGTTCCATATATTTTCGTATTTTATTCATGAGTTGGAATAGGTAAGTAGAAACTGTTTTAGTGCGGCAAATTAGAGGACACTCGGACAGTTATCACTTTAAAGTATTGCCATTTATTATTTCATACATTCAAAAGTGTAATTTATGGTTAAGTAAACAAGAATTAAAAATTTGTATCACATGATGTGGTGTACTGCAAGTAAATAGTTTAAATTAAATTGAAAAAAAAACATGGAGATCAAATCATATCGTATGAGGAAGCAATCACCTCTCGTCAGGGATAGACAGGCTACAAATCATCCTACCCTTATACTGAAGAAGCTAAGACCGCTCTCGCCAGCCTATTGACTCATTACTATTCCCGTGTCAGTTTTTGTTACAAGCTATGAATGATAGGCAGCATCAACACAGTATTAATCCTATTACAACGTGATGAGTGCAACGTAATAAGTGTTAGTAACATTTTATTGCGAATATTGAAGTGAGGACTGTTATAAATATTTTTTTGTCTATCTGTGTATTTATGTTATATAAATAAATCAAGTCATACCTCCGTGGCCGAGATATGACTTAGTAAGCGTGTCCGACAGCAGTGCCAGCCTCTGGTGCAGCATGTCGCGAGTTCGAGCCTTGGCATGGACACAGCGGTCTTGTGGCGGGGAGATTGGGTGCCTCCCCCTCTGCGTCAGCCTAACTTAGCCAGCCTCCTAACTATGGGGAAACAGCTGTATGTCTATACATACATACATACATACATATCTCCGTAACGTTACAGTGTGTTCACATTATTTATGATACAAGGCAACGTTTTTTAAGTGAAAATGAAACATCCGAGTACAGGTAAAGATCCAGTGTCTGTAAAGGTATTATAGGAACACAGGTTAGAGCCTCTCGTGGCAGCCCACGAAGAGTGTTGGTGCGGCTGCTGCCACACGAGGGTCAGGATGAGCTGTAAAGTGCTGTGTCAATGGGAGCTCCAGCGCGCTGTTATGTGCAGTGAAGAGACTACGACGTCATAACATTCCAGATGCACTCTGTACTTCTGCTTCCCGATCGTTGCCTTATGGGTGTAGGAATAACAACTGCACTGTGCTGTCCGTCAGCATGGGGAGTCCAACCGCTCTATTTTTATCGACCTGTTAAAGGTTTGTTCCCAGTTCTGGTACATAATTATAATGTTGAACGAAATTCAATTCCTAATCCTCTTCTGACAAAGTCCGTCCGTTTTTACATCAGCCAATGTGAGTATCACAGGCAATCGCTATGCATGGCCACGGAATTATGCCTGAATTCATAGGTCGTCAGAAACTTGACTGAACCATACAGCCTATACGTACACTCGTACCCCACGGTGTACGCCATTGACCATTGATGGTTTCCTGCATTCTCAGGCAAAACGTTTGGTCACACAAAATGAAGTGACTAAACGTCACTCACGGTCGGCGGTGACGGAACGTCGCAACGAACGACGATCCCCGACTCCGACGTTTCGAAATGCCCGTTGCTCTCCGATCATTCAAGAGTGTGAGTCCCCGGTTGTATTTTCCGGATCTCGCCTTATGCGGCTGCTCAACGACAGAAGCTCCTTGCAGTCACAGGCGACTGCATTGCTGCCTTCAACTCTTTGCTGAACGAGTATTTCAGATAAAAAATTCTAAGATACCCGTGATAAATGATATCTGAGCGTTCTAACGTTCGATAATTGTCACTAATTAAACTTGAAATATTTGAGTGAGGGACAAAGCTCTCGTACCAAATAGATCCTGTGTTCTGTGTTGGCAAGTATCGAGGCTTCGATAATCGACACTATCTTGATAATTGGATTATTCAACTGTCACACGCGTTGGCATGTTGCTGTATAACAATTCGGCATCATCTACTCACACTAACGCCCATACCTAACACATTTTCCTCCTTTCCACAACTTATGTTTTGATTACACCATCCCCATATCTTTCTGGAATGAGAGTAGGTATACCAGGTATTAATATAACGGAATCATTTTGTACTAATTTCAACGTGTAATTTTATACCATATGACCCTCACCTGTGTCATCCGATAATGTCTTAATTCCGGTACAGGAACAGGTAGGGTAAAATTACCCATTTCAGGAAAAACTTAGAAAAAGAGACAGACAACAAGACTTGTAGAGGGGACCAACCAGTGACAACCTAGTGACCCAGAGAGGCGCCTTGTGACCTACTGAGACCAGACGATAAAAGATATGGGGGTGAGGGTCAGCAAAGGCGGGAACGCATCTTTAGTTAGGGTGATTCAATAAACCAAGTACTACCCATGGGTGGAGGAAGATAGTGACCTAGGGGAGGAAATGATGCACGGAAATGAAGGACCAGAGAGCACTGACAAGAATAGGATACAGGATCAGTTCACCGGGTAAGAACTTCAAATGGCATGACCGAACAACCTTTGCTCCGAGTGTTGGGTTTAAGTACGTGGTAGACGGAAGGGGAGTTTAAGTGTTGGTTTGACTATTGGCTGCGTCGGAAAAGGGAGGTCACTTTTTAACCAGGGAATGGACAGAGCTATGACCAGGAGAGAGAGAACTGGACAAAGGACCGATAAGCGATCTAACACCAGAGAATAAACCGATTTTGCTGGTAGCTAGTTTATATAAATATGACTGACATAGCAATTAGCAACAGTGGGCAGTCAAGGCAAATGCTTGTACGCCTACCTGGCGCTAAGGTAACAGACATCACGAAAAATGCCCTGACGTTGAAATTAAAAAATTAATACGGTGACCTTCATGATCATTCAGGAGGGGGGTAACGATTTGTAGAAGATGGACGCAGAAGGAACGGTCGAAGTGATAATGAAAGGCTAGAGAAAATTGGAAAAGACAAAAACAGGTCCGGGTTATTAATAATGTGTAGAATAATAAGGCGAAATAAGAATGAGAGGAGTACGATTAAACAAAGAAGGGGTCAAGCAGGCTACGCTGAAAGATTTAAGTGAAGGAATTTGATTTGACGACCTCTAAGAAATCGGTGAAGGACATTTCATGATGGATCATGTTTTCTCACAGCAGAAGGTGATAAAGTATTGCTCACTTGGATGTATAGAACTATGAAGATACCAAACGGGTTCTAGGCCGACTAGGAAGAAAGTAGTGAACAAGGACGGAGGCGTGGGATTGATAGAGTAGTCGTGAACTGAATGAATGGACATGGGCCTAATGGAGGTAGGGAATGACTGGCAGGTCATTATGACAAGCATCAGCGGACAGCGGGAAAGGAGGATAGACTGAAAAACTTCCAATGAAGGTGAATCTGAAAGTTAGGATAGAGCATGACTGGGTGAGAAAGGGTTGATCGAGATGCATTGATGGAGGAAGGAGAGATGGACAACTGAGAGACATGAAATAAAGAACCAAAGAAGTAGGAGAGCTGCGCTGTGAACCCTGGAAAAATAGTTAATTTTTTTCTGGGAAACGGGAGTGATAACCTCCCAAAGTTAACATGTCCAAGGCTAGGAAACAACAAGAGCAGAGGCTGGGAGAGGTGATGGAGGGTGGTATGTAGAGACTCCTTGAATGAGTGTGGAACAATAAGAGGGCTCTGGACCGTGCGGTAACATTTTTTCTGGGCCTGGAATGGACTGAAGGGTCTCCAATATGAGTTTAGCAGCCTGTCCAGCCAACTGGTATCGTCCGTCACTCCTGTTTCTCCTCTAGGCCTCTCTGCAGGTAATGAAATAGGCATAATTCATTTTCATTTTGTAAATAGGCTTTCCTGACTCCCCCCTCGACCTCCATTTCATTTTCTCCTCCTCTCATGATTTGTCTGGATTTTTACATATTTAATAAACACAAATGTTTTTGTATGATTTGCAATTAATCGAAAGATTGTATTTATTTACGTTGTACCTTCTGAGCTAGAGAATATCCCTAAAACCTTACCGGGTCTGCTCTGCTGATCACACCCAGCCCCCTCTCCTTCTCCACACCCAAGCATCCGGCTAGGGTACAATCTAGTTAGAATAATAATCTCTTCGCTTCCCTTCTCTCTCTACTCCCTATCCAAGTTTACCCATTCTCTGGCGAAGCGCCGCTGCAAATTCCGGATTGTTGGGCCTATGAGAGGAACTTACCCTACAACTAAGCTCATCCCGCAGCTGCGTCACCACAGCTACGAGGATAGGCTTAAAGAGCTTGGCCTCATCACCCTCGAGCAACGAAGGCTGAGGGGCCAGCTCACTGAAACCTTCAAATACCTGAAGGGATTCAACAACGTGAGCCCTGTCGGCCTCTTCGACAGGGACCACAACGTTCGTACCCGAAACAACGGGGCAAAACTTGTGGAAAAGGGTTTCGATACGACTATAGCGCAACACTTTTTTCCTATCCAATCTCGCTGATTTGAAACAACTTACCAGCTGCGGTATTGGCTCTGAATCCGTGAATGCGTTCAAGAACGCGTTCAACAAGCACTGGGCTACGTAAGCCATTTAACCTGAGAATGACACGACTATCTCTTGAGCTGTAAAGATTATAATTATAGGGATATAGGGAAGGAGCATGACACGGCTCCCTTCACAATTCAAGCTAATACTACTTATTACTACATTAATCGTAACAATAATATCATTGTCTCTGATAGTAGTAGTTGTTAATTATTGCTCATAATTTCAGTACCAGTAACAACGTAATGATTGCTATTGCTGACCAACTCAAGCGACTGAAATACTCCATATCGGAGCGGAACGCTTTCTACCATTATCATTGCAGGTACAGGTAGACTGAAAATACTGCATTGTAAGTACAGACAGACAGGAATTCACCGGTGAGAGGTGTTACGGCGACTCGCATCCACCCCTAAACCCACGCCAGGGCCACCGGTACTGGGTGTGCGCCCGTAACGGTACTCGCAATCACTCATCCCGCTAGCCTACGAGACCATCTGCTGTCCTAACGGGACAAGCAGATGCAGGGACTATGGTATCCTGAAAACCGACACCTCCTAAGTGGAAGGCTTGATCAACTCGATGCGGGGGTGAAGACCTGGAGGGATACCATATATTTTTATTCGTTAATTTCAATATTCTTATCTGGTACGGTGACAGCATTCTCTACCACACCCCATGATATACGAAAATCAAGCCCGCAACAAGAAGAGAGCTCCTGCTCAACTCTGTGATACGGCCTAAATTCAACGGGTATCATCCATTGCTGAGGCAACGAGTAGTTTCTTACGGAGGAATCTTGCCGACAAAATGCATTTTTTATTTTTTACTCATATGCCCTCCCAGTGCGAGATGGAAAAAAGGAGAAAAATGGGGAGAGATAGTCAACAATTGCAAACTAGTGCGGGTGAAGTCTCCCGGCGACTCACCCCCACACCCCATGATATTCGAAAATCGAACCCGCACCAGTAGGGGAGCTTTGCTCAACTATACGGTACGACGTATATTCGGCAGATATCATCTATTTTTGAGGCAATGAGTTTTTTCCTATGGAGAGACTTTGCTGACACGACGTTTTTTTTCTACTTTTCTCCCCTCCTTAGTCAAATCGTTACACTGATCGTTATTGCGAAACAAAATATCGTTTATTAATAACAGATGTGCCTGAATTATAGAGCTGTTTAGAGTATAAATACCCGAAAACCCAATAATAATCTCGTTCCTATTGTTTACATGCAGTATCAGTATTAGTGTCTTTGCCTCACTAATAATTAAGATTTCTTCGGTCAATCGATACCTATCATCACTTTGGAACTGAAGACGGCATGCAGGACAATTTCTATGGACGATGATATTGCTCGTCTTCCAAATTTACTAAATAGCAATGGTTTATCAATGCAAGTTCCTGATTTCTCTATCAGATGTTCCAGAATGACTATCAACAAGATGTCTTCCGAAGCACCGTGAACATAACTTCCAATCTTAACAGATCAAGTAACACCAGAATTATCATGCTCTCCATTATTTTATCAATATTGAAAGAAGAGTTCAGTATTAATATTGCTCCTCAATTCTGTTCATCTGATGATAAGCTTACAACCATTCATCTGTAAGCAATTACAATCATTCATATAAGTCTCCGTTAAAGAAAATATTAATTACTTAGCTGTTTCTATTTCTAACAGCCTCACTGAGGGAGAGATTCTATTTGCAATTAATTGACAGAATACCATAGTGTGGGGGAAAAAGCGGTGCCCTTGCGTTTGCTGTAAAAAGCTCAATAACATTCAGCCGACGAACGAGGGTCAGGAATAACAGCATCCGCAAACATCCAAAGAAAAGTAAACTCACTCCTATTATGGGACATCAAACATGACTCAGACCTATGTGATGGCTATGATTAAGTCTGAAAGGTTGTTCCGTAGAACAGCGTCTGTTTCAATTAGCCGACACTGATACATATTGTTTAGATTTGACTGTAAGCAGTCATCTGCGCAGTGTGTGGTGCCACGCTGCTGTAGTTTGAAAGAGCGGGACGCACGTCTTAATTGTGTCGAGCTTGTTTCATTTTTGCTGGCGTTCGAACGTCTTCATTTCATACGTTCGATGCAGCCTTCCCATGATGCCCGTGATGCAGCCTTCCCATGATGCCCGTGATGCAGCCTTCCCATGATGCCCGCGATGCAGCCTTCGCATGATGCCCGCGATGCAGCCTTCCCATGATGCCCGCGATGCAGCCTTCCAATGATGCCCGTGATGCAGCCTTCCCATGATGCCCGCGATGCAGCCTTACCATGATGCCCGTGATGCAGCCTTTCCATGATGCCCGTGATGCAGGCTTCCCATGATGCCGAGATGCAGCCTTCCCATGATGCCCGTGATGCAGCCTTTCCATGATGCCCGTGATGCAGCCTTCCCATGATGCCCATGATGCAGCCTCCCCATGATGCCCGTGATGCAGCCTTCCCATGATGCCCGTGATGCAGCCTTCCCATGATGCCAATGATGCAGCCTTCCCATGATGCCCGTGATGCAGCCTTCCCATGATGCCCATGATGCGGTCATCCCATGATGCCCGTGATGCAGCCTCCCCATGATGCCCGTGATGCAGCCTTCCCATGATGCCCGTGATGCAGCCTCCCCATGATGCCCGTGCCATGCAAATAAAATTCTTTCCATTCTGGAGTGATAATTAGTGATATTTTCAAATTATAAATTATAGGCTAATTATCACTTGTTTATGTTCGATCTACATTACTTTTACACTAAACAATTTATTCTAAATTCATGATGCACTTCAAGTGATTTAAAATAATATTTTGTGCTTCTAAGAAGTGTATCTCAAATCATCTCAGAGGATTGAAGAAACGAACTCGCCCACCACGATGACGACACCCGAGCTGTTGTCATTCCCTCTTGGTTCCTTTGTTTTCTCATGTTTGTATCATATTCCAAATATTTAGCTGATAATTCTTCTAGATTCTACATAATATACCCGGCATTTGTTCTCAACAGTGAGGTTGGGTTGGTACAGAGACAAAAGAAATCGATTTCCCCTTCATTTGGTCACAGAACCACAGTCGATCCCTACTACCAGCAACGAGCAACAAGGCTATTGCTCGTTGCACAGAATTGGACATCAAATGTTTCATTGCCATCCGAGTGACATTGCCAGCTTTCCTACAGCAGACTGATAGAGTAGCAATGTCGACGGGGAAACGTCCTTAACGTGGGTTACGATGTGTAATTTTTTGTTGTCATATTCACCCTTAGGCTTATGATAACGTAAGCATTGGTTCTATAGTTTCGATGGGTAACACTAACTGACTCAAGAATAAATACTAAAAACATTACTGGATATCTGTGGGGATTGATGATATATTATAAAAAACATTACTATAGTAAATTCCACGTTATCGAAGTTTTCATCTCGTATTTTAAGATACCTGTAATCATTATTGCTCATATTGATAACACAAGGACACCACGAAAAGATTTTCGTGTATCACCTACGACCTGGTTAACGACTGAAGGTTACAACAGATCGGAATTTAGTAATATTGTATCACAGTTCTGATTGCGTATGGAATGTAGGGTACTGCCCATCGGAGTAACCGAGCCCAACTATAATTGCTCCAGAGATCTGAGCTATTTCTTTCCACCTTTTATTTCTCTAATGTCCATAAGTGTCAACTTTGCCTAAATTTGTCCCCACGAAGCAGCGATTAAAAAAATAAATCCCCCGAACTCCTCCAACACTATTTCCTTCAGTCTTGTGTACCAATTTTCATATTATAATATTTCCTAAAATATGTCTAATTTATTTGGGATCGTTGGTTCTTGTTAACAAATAATGGTATCATATTTTTCGAACATGCCATAACCGTTGAAGAATACTTGTTCAAAAATTAGTCATGGTTAGTAAAGGATTTTTTTTATGCAACTATCTATAGCTGCAGGTATATTAAATGAAATTTTGGTGAAAGACTGCTACAGATCATCCATGCGTCTTTAACTTCATAGGAATGATATGGCAGGGATTCTAAATAATGTTGACTCCAATTCAACGACGTATGAATGAATAATTTGACAGTTAAAACAGTGCGGCAATATATAT
>SDVV010012806.1:1232-15331 GCA_016164225.1 Gammarus roeselii | reverse complement strand
GAGGATGGCTGAACCGTGCTAGAGGAAGGAATGGGTGGAGGGGGGTAATATGTGGTAGGGATTAACGGGATCGACAGAGTTGGAGTTTGGACTGAGGTTAGAGAATGGTAGCGAAAGTGGGAGCTAGAGGAAAGAACGGGTGGAGGGGGTAATGTATGGGAGGGGTTGACGGGATAGGTAACGTTGGAGTTTGGGTTGCGGTTAGGGAATGGTAAAAAAAGTGGGAGCACAAGGAAAGAATGGGTGGAGGGGGTTAATGTATGTGAGGGACTAGCAAAATAGGTTCAGTCGGAGTTTGGGCTGAGGTTAGGGAATGGTAGCGAAAGGGTAGGATTAAGGCTGTGCTGCAAGCATAGTTAGACGAATTTGTGTGAGTAGTGTAGAGTGGAGGAGGAGGGTAGGAGAAGAAATGAGGAAGCGCTGAGAGGACGCTATTGCTGCGACCGTGTTGGAAAGGCGTTGCATGTGAGCTAATTGATTGGGGATGATAAAGAGTCACTGATTGGTTGTTTTTTGTTTTAATTTTAGTTTGGAGGTGACGGGAGGGCGCTAGGATGCGAGTTGTCTGCGAGTAGATGTCTTTTTCTGACGTGTGATGGGGTGATGATACGAGATGATGGCCATATGATGGAGGGAAGTAGAGGAAGGGAGGAGACCAGAGTAAAGATTGCCCGCTTCTGACAATGTTATAGCATAAGGATGGCAACACCTCAACCCTCTGAGGAACGTAACGTGCTACCGCTATTGTTTCCGAATGAAACAGTCGTTCGTCAGGGGCACCAGTGAATTCGTCTCTTACTTTGCCTGTTGGGATAACTTTGAACCTCACGGAGTGGCAAAGACTCATGAAACAATGCCTCTGTTCCATTGTTTTCAGGTTGAGGGGTTCTGCAATGTACATCTTAGCATTTTGTTTTTTTGTCAAAATTTCGGTGGTTATTTTGACTACTACTTCATTTTCGACGTAGTCTGTGAGCACAATAACGTAATTTTCGAATGGATTTGCGCTTTCAATGATTTTTGACAGAGCATCATAGTCGTTAATATTTATCTATCTGAAAGGTCGGACGACAGCACATTTTCCATGAGGATATCACGAATGAGTAATGTCTTAGGGGTCGTGGTATTTTCTGTTTACCCGGTGCTGGAGCCCGTTGCTTCACAGTGAGTCGGCTTTGCTGTTACCGACTTTTCTGTTGTGATGACGATTGAAGGCTCTGTATCGGAGAAATAAATAAGAGGTATGGATTCAGTTTCAGAGGTACTAGGGGTGGGAGATGGAGAGTTCAGCAGCGTTGGGTGATTATCTGTCACCGAATAAGCAGCCCTGTGGGAGAGGGTGGGCTTCGCCTTATCGTGTTTTGAGGCACATGCGCTGGCACCGGAGTGTGTGGGCAATGCGGCAGCTCTATGTTTATAGGCTTGCTGGTTCTGATGTATTTTTGGCTTTTGCATGATATGCAGTCTTTGTTATTCTTGGCACATGCGCATTTCTCGTATGTTCCACTATAACACATGCAGCAGGATTTGATTCTGCTGTCAGTGGGATTGTGGGGCGCCATGCCTGTAATTCAAGGTAATTCTCAGTGAAGTGGACCACTTGGTGTTTATTGTTGGAGGGGCTTAGAGAGCGTCTTATTAGCTTATCATTTTTTGACCCTGCGTTAAGAGGAGGACCTGTTGACCTTTTATTGTGCAGGATCGTTTGTGGGTATTGCCTATCGTTCAAACACATTCAAGTCTTTGTTCAATGATAATCACTTGAATATCAATCTCAGATGTCACCTGTGTTCTCGTCTCCACCGAAAACATAAGAAACTTCATTGGAGAAGACATTCACTAAGACATATTATGAAAAAGTCTGATAATTGTTTACCGCCCAAACAAACTTGCTCACTACTGTATGAGAACATTAAAACGACGCTCTGAGGTTGAGCATTTGACGAGGGTTATGCGAGAGGTGTCGGGCCTTCGTTGGGTCCGGTGCAGGGACGTCTGAACAATAGGTAGACAGAAAAGACTGATGACCTGGAAACAGGCAGGTTGCAACAGGGTGGAATGAAGGGTATTCAAATAATTGATTTGACAGAGGAGAATGCACTTGAAACATTTGCTATTGGAAGATTGGGAGTGGTCAATACGTTGCGAATATTTCCGCTGAACAATTTTATCATAATCAGTTGAATGTCTGGAAAAGTTCAGAGTTCATATAAGATCCGAGCTGCAGCGATGGATCCCCATAACTGTAAACATCAATTTCAAAATGCCTAAATAGGTAATATTCATTGGCCCCGGAAGTTTTGTATGGAACAGCGAAGATACATATTCCTGACGTTCCCCTAAGACCAATTTTGGCGGCCTTCCGAATGTCCAACTTTAAACTAGCAATATTATTAGTACTTTTCTTAGATAGCATTTCTGGAAATGAATATTCTCTACAGAACTTCTACACCTTTTGTGATTCGTTCTCCCACTTTAATATATCTACGAATTGTTTCATGGTTAGTTACGATGTTACATCGCTGTATACTAGCATCCCTATTGACTATGCCGTCAACATTGCAATTGACGCTCTATACCCGTGAGATTAACTCAATTCTGTTTGGTTTTTATAAATTAGATTTTAGAAAACTCCTGCTACTTTTTCTGAATGACAGTCCCTTCATGTTCGATAGCGCACTGTACAAACAGATTTCCGGCCTAGCTATTGTTTGTCCTACAGCCCCAGCACTAGCTAATATTTTCATGAACCATTTTGAATCAAAATTTCTGGAAGAGCCCTCATGAATTTAAACCAATATTTTACCTCAGGTACTTAGATGACTCCTCGGTTATATTCAGCAGCCTCTCGCATAGTGATTCATTTCTGAATTATATCAACACCAGAAACTGAAACATTTCACTTACCAAGGAATAGGAAAATTTGAATGGTTTACCATTTCTTGATGTTACGGTCACGCGCATAACTAGTTTTTTGAATAGTCCCAATGATAAGACCACCACCTTCAGTACGTCAGTATATCGAAACCCACTATCCCTGGCCTGAGCTTAAGTTTCTTCAGCTTCTCTTCGGAAATCCACACAATGAACGCTTTGAAAACTTTTCTTAACCCCTGCCATTAAGGTATCTTCGAATTACAACTTTGATTCATGTTCTTTCCAGTTCCCTGATAATGGGTCTGTTAACAGCCCGAAACGTTTGACATATTTTGTGTTAGGTAAGAGTCTCACCCCACAATAAAGAAAAATGAAAGTTACTAATATCTTCATTATTTCTTTGGTTATACTTTTCTTTATTAAAATACGTTTCCAAAAAAAATCTTCCAATTAGTGTGATCACATGACAAAGGTATGGAGAAGATACCCTCACGACTTTTCGAAAATTTGAGACTATCACCAGAACATATATCAAAATAGAAGCTGACCTACAGTTTCTCAAGTTCTGCGACGCCTACAAAATTACTACAAAATTCCTGAAATGTAAGCTCTCTCTACAAGAAATGGCAACAAGCGAAACTCTGTCAGGAAGATTTGGGGGGAAATAACCGAGCCTTGACTTCAATCAAAGCAAGGGTAGTCAATGGCCCCGAAAAGTTGAAGGATGCAATGTCTTCCCTGGATATGAGGAGCCTATCCCTTTCGGTCTACAACTCCAACAGGAAATACAGTCTTTCCAGTACTCATAGGCATGAAATAAAATTACAGGCCCTTGGAGCCAAATTACACTTAACTTCAGATAACCGAGAAACTGTCGTTATAAACCTGTTGAACTACGAGCTATCACAGCGCGAGAAATCCTATCTTATGTACTGGATTTCAACCCACCCAGTTTTCGACCTTCCTTTCATGAATCTTTTCTGTCAAGAATGAATCAATGCTTCCCTTCTTACCACTGGGGATTTTGGGCGAAATTTACGTCATATTGCTTACAAATACTAATATAATTTTGGTAAATATAAGGTGACCTCACACTAATAATGAGTCTGATATGCAAGTACTTCGCACACTTGGGAATAGAAGTGACCTTATTGTAATTCGACCCGATGAAGGTAGAGGTGTTGTAATAATGAATAGAAATGACTACACTAGGAAAATAACCACTATTTTGGAAGATCCATCTAAATTTCAGAAACTTCAGCATCGTGAACCATTTTACGTGGCGTTGCTATTGGAGGACAAGATGAACGAATTTTACGTCAACTGTAAACAAGGTCCCTCACTGACGAACAATTCAACTCTATTTACGTCCATTCAACGGCTCCGGGAGTTTTGTATGGAACAGGGAAGGTATACAAGCCTGACGTTCCCCTACGACCAGTTTTGGCGGCCTATCAAATAGCTACATATAAACTAGCAAAACTTTTAGTACTTTTCTTAGATAGCATTTCTGGAAATGAATATTATCTTCAGAACTCGTACACCTGTGATTCGGTCTCCCACTTGAATATATCTAAGACTTGTGTCATGATTAATTACGATGTTTAATCTCTGTATAATAGCATCCCTATTAACGATGAGGTCAACATTGCAAATGACGCTCTATACCCGGATATTAACTCAATTCTGTTAGGGTGGATGGATGATAATTCATTTTATAGATCATTAACACTCTATTTTAGTATTATATTATTTCCTCCTCTATGGGCTCCAAAATTTATTTGTGCCCTTTTTTCATGGAGATTAATTTTGTATTGGTAATATAATTATACATTGCTGGATGACTGAAGGGGCCCTGGGTGGATACGTGCGACGACTTCGCGTTGGGGACCCGGTGGAGCCCGAATGAAACTACTACTACGCTACGTTGAACCTTCTCTGAATCTACTTTAAACCTACTCGGTTTCCATGTTAAACCTACTCTGTATCTACATTAAATCTACTCTGTATCTATGTTTTAGCCTATTATGACTCCCGTTGAGGCTCTGGTGGAAATGAGGCCCAAAATCAATCAATGTATCTACGTTGAACTATGAATTCGCGTTTGGTCACATATTGGTCCCCAGTTTGTGCTGGGACCTGGAACCGCACGTTGGCTTTGATTTTCTATTGATGGTCGTGTAACGTTAACAGTAGAGTCACTATAGCCAGCTATGAGGCCAGCAAGAGTGAGACCATTGGGCCCTGGGGCGATCCAAGGAGCCGATGGGTAGTGGAAAAAAACTCCATTTAGGAGATTCAACATCCCCTCCAGATCACCGAAGACCAAGATTTCAACGGCCATGAACATCAGCCTCTCTAAGATGACCAGAGCCACCTCTGCGGAAGACGACCGGATGGACGGCCGCATCGACGAGTTGACCAAGAACGTCCAGGAAATATTGAATCAGGTGAGCCAAGCGACCGGCCTTTCTGAACAGGAAGCAGAAGTTTTCGCCGCTGAGCCTGGCACAATTGACGACCGTCTAACGAGACTCTAGGGTCATGTCAAGACCCTTTTCCTCCATATCCACGAGCTAGTACAAAACAAACAAACTAAAAAAAACGCAACTTACACAAGCACTTTCACCTCTACGTCTGACGAAAACTTCGACAACTCTTCGCCTCACCAAAATTCCAACAGAGCTCTAAGGGCTGCAAGGAGGAAGCAATACACGCCATTCAATATACATCACTTGTTCAACAATAGTCCTATCCTTCCAGAACACCTGAAGATCACGTTCGACGCCAATGACAGACCGGATATTTGTCCATACACTCGGCGAAAAGAGCTAGGCTCTTTCACTGGCCGCACAATCCTGAGCGTCACCACCAGAGGCGACGAATGCTTTGCCATCAGAGTAGACACAAAACTTCAAAATGACAAGATTCTCTCCAAAAACAGACTCTGTGGAAAGCCATGCAAAATAGAGCCGCACCCAACATTCTCTACCAGTTCAGGTTTGATCTATGATGAGGATATCCCGAAGGAGGAAATCGAGGTGAACATCACTGGACTCGTTCAATACAAGGACTGCGTTTTCGAAGCAAAGGTCGCACCCAAGATCACACCAAGAGGAGAGACTACTACAGCCTTTATACTATAATTCAACTACCCTACTCCACCAAAATATCTGGACATTCCCATTTGCACCACCAAAACCAAGGTAACACCATATGAGAAACGTTCGATGAGATGTTATAAATGCCCGTAATACGGACACACGAGGGGAATCTGTAACTGTAGGCCAAGATGCTCATACTGCTCCCAGGACTATCACGACAAACGGGAAGATCCTCAGTCATGCTAATCCGAAGAACAGCACTGTTTTCATTGTAAAGTAGACTGACACCCCACTGGACACGAAGACTGCCCTGAGGAGAAGAGGGAGAGAGCGATCCACCAATAACAGATAGATCACGGGGTCGGGCGACGAGAGGCGGTAGTCTCGATGCGCTTTTCCCAAAATGACCCTCCTACCCGGGAGAGAAGAGCGGCACCATTTCCACCCACTTCCTCATAACGTTCAATGAAAGTGGTACAAACAAAGTTGCCATTCAGTTAATCCATTTATAATGATTGAATCACTCGTCGAACGACTAGGAGGAAAACCAAAAGAACTACAACAGGGAAAGAAAAATCTGGCCTACGTCACAGAACGTGAGCAAAGTGACTCAGTACAAAAGAATACCCACATAAACAAAATCAAAGTTACAGTTTGAATGTATTCGTCCTTCAACGATACCAAACTGATTATTTAAACCTCCCGCTACACGCCTACAACAGACCTCAGTGCTTTCGCTGAAGGCCTAGCTGAAGACTACGGAGTTACCGAAGTCCGTCAAGCAACATGGATAAAATCACGTAACGAAAGTTTTACTGCATACCAAATTACCTTCCTGGGACACGACGCACCAGAATTCATAGTAAACCCGGGTGAACAAGGAAGAAACCAAAACTTCTCGGTAGCAACATGACCCCCAGTGTGCGAAAACTGCCTTGAATACGGCCACGTCATCGCATACTGCCAGCCACACACACCCCAACGTTGCAAGAAACGCGCAGGCGAGCACGACAGAAAAGACTGCACAGTCCGCCCTCTAAATGCTACCTACCACTGCTCATGCTACCATGAGGCAAGCGACCGCAACTGCCCAGTACACATGGACCAAAAAGAAATAACAATAACACAAAATAAACGCAGAGTTACACTGAAACAAGCTATCCAAATCTGGAAAGACGAAACCCAAACCATCTCAATTATGCCAAAGCAGTCAAATCGAAAAGCTAACCAAACTCCACCGACGACATCCACATATCATCAGAACAACATCGTAACAAAACCCCAACACTCCTACCTGTCTGCAGTGCTTCCTCACCCAGCCCAGTGACCGGCCTCACACTAGAAATGCACAGTTCTAGGAGTGATCTATGCAAAGACCTGGAGGACGACGAGATGGATGCATCGCCCACAGTCGACCACACAGCAAGGCTCACTACTATAAAAACGAAATGACAAAGAGGTGAGGAAACCTCCGATATCTAGGCGCCACTGAGCAAAAAGAACAGTTACAACACTCGAATAACAGCCCGTCAGTACCAAAACCCAGAACTACCTCCACCAAATTCCCCCGTTATCAAACCCGACATACGAACACACCATCAGCAAGAACGATCACGACCTCGCTGACAGCTCTTATCTAGCAGAGCTCAAGTAGTCCTTTCACAACATAGTCCATCACTCTTTGCATCATTACAATAAATTCTACAGCTTTGATTGAAATCCAAACTTCCACAAGATTGCCGTGATCTCGTTATCACGAACTCACGCCTCTGTGGTCCATTATCCAACTCACATTCAGGCTTTGGTGGAAATGAGGCTCAAATCAAATCCAATAACCTAGCCCAAATACCTTGCACTCCACACAACCACCCACACATATAGAAATGGCTGCCACAGAAGAAGAGCGCGCTCGCTCACAAAACACAGAGAGCACACCCTCGTCTTCCCACAAGAGCACTCGCAGCCGCAACCGCAGCCGCAACCACAGCAGACCACCTTCCACCGAAGGCAGACACTCCCGTGAACACTTCCAACCCGAAAACCATGGGCAAACTCAAAAACACCCGCACCACAAAAGCTCCAGAAAATCACGCAACCACTCAAAATCATCAAGATCAGAGTGCGAACAGCCTCCAAATGACCATGAAAATACTCCAGTGGAACTGTCAGGAACTCGATAAAAAGAAAGACGAATTACTATCCTTAATCGCCACCCAGAAGCCTTTGGTAATTGGCCTCCAGGAGATGAAACTCAGAAAGACCGCTACCCTCAGAATCCCCCGATATATCGTACACCGCCGCGGAGGCCATATCAACGTGACTGCTCACGGCGGAGTGGCACTTATGATCCACCAAAGTGTACCTCACCTCCGTCTTCCCCTGAGGACAGAACTCCAAGCTATCGCCGTGAAGATATGCGTCTCAAGGCCAATAACAGTGGTATCCAACTACTCATCAAGATGCCATGATCTCTCTGAAGCACTAATGACCGAATTGCTAAACCAACTGCCCTCACCAGTGCTCCTCCTTGGAGACTTCAACAGCTACCATGAAACATGGGGATGCATGAGAACGGACCCCAGGGGAGTGATAATGGTTAACGCCATAAACACTCACAACCTGATCCTTCACAACGACGGACAACTCACCCGAATCACACCCTAAAGTGAAACTGCCATCGATTTATCCATATGCTCCCCCACTCTTGCTTCCCCACTCTTGCACCCTTCAACACACGACACCGATCATAATCCAGTCACCATATCGCTTCTTACAGACCAACCAAGAAACACTGTTCCATACGAACTGCGATTCAACCACCGGAAATCCAGCTGGATGGAATACTCGGCAGACATCGTAAAAACATGTCTGAACACGAAATCGTCGCGCAACTATACGAAAAGTTTCAAGCCGCAGCTAAGGCAAGCGTCCCCCCCAATATGCCACTTCAACCCTCTTTTCGAAACCATGGTGGTGCCGGGAGGTGCAAGAAGCAAAAGATAAGCGTAAAAAGCCATACCATGCCTACCGACGCGCACGGTCCCCCAGGAACCGAGTAGCGTGGGAAAGGGCATCTGCAGTATATCGTAGTCTTCTAATGGAGAAGAAACGTGAAAGCTGGGCTCAATTAGTCCTTACTATTAATCGAAACACCCCCCTCTCCCAGGTGTGGAAAAAATTCGACGTATTCAGGAAAAAACCGAGCGCCCTGTTATCATCCTTTCTGACGGAGGCAGAACTTATTTTTCCCAAGCGGAAATCGCAAATAAACTAGCTCAAACGTTTAACCAGATTTTGCAATCGACAAACTACACAGCTGCTTTCCAACGGGTGAGGAACTTGCGAGAAAGCGAACATTTTGACTTTACTTCTAGTAACGAAGAGGCCTACAACAAACCTTTCTCCCTCCACGAACTGCAGAGCGCTCTAGACCATACACGTGAAACTTCAAATGGACCAGACCGAGTACACATCAACATGACCTAAAATCTCACAGATGGCGCCCGTGACCACTTACTAGAAGTGTTCAACACTCTGTACTCGGACTCATTTTTTCCCGATCAATGACGGGAATCTACAATTATCCCAATACCCAAACCTGGGAATTTCCACGGCGACCCACATAACTACCGCCCCATTGCTCTTGGAAAGAATTATCAATACTCGCCTTGTCGACTACCTTGCTGTGCATGCAGGCCTGAACAGCTTTCAATGTGGCAGCTGCAAGCGCCATTCTACGACGGACCACCTTGTAAAACTGGTATCTAAGATTAGACAGACTTTTTTTCCGATGAGAACAAGTGGTTTCCATTTTTTCGACGTGGAAAAAGCATACGATACTACCTGGAAATATGGTATCAAGAAGGATCTCCACCGCAAAAGGCTGAGAGGCCACTTGTCACGTTATATCCACCAATTTATGCAAAATCGCACATTCCGGGTCAAGATCGGTGACACCCTGTCTCCATGCTATCCGCGAGAAATGGGCGTCCCCCAGGAAGCGTCCTCAGTGTCACTTTTTATACTCGAAATCGACCAGATAGCAGACATTCTCCCGCGCGACGGAAGATTGCTTTCATCACTATGCGTGGACGTTTTACAAATAAGCTACAGGCACCCTAGCCTATTAACAATTCAACAGGAACCATAGAAATGTCTATACCTAGTCGGAAACTGGGCCTCCTTAAACTGATTGAGATTCTCGCCCCCCGAAACGAAAAACATGCACTTTACTCTCGTGCCCGGCTTCCACTCAAAACCAGCCCTAAAGCTAAACAACACTCCGCCAGTAAACGAGGAATCAATAAAATCCCTCTGTCTTGTGTGGGACCCTAAACTCACCTGATGACCTCATATTGCAGCTCTGGCGACCCGCTGCAAATAAGAAACAGGACATGTCCTCTCTGTAACATCCTTGAAATTCGGAGCCGATATGGACACCGGCATGACGTTATTCAGACCTTAATACGCTCGCGCATTGACTTGGAGGAGCAATTGTTTACGGTTCAGCAGCCAAAACCACCCTAGAACCTCTCCATCATAGTAAATAACGCCCTGCGCATCACAACCGGTGCGTTCCGTTCCATACCCATCTAATCCCTGAACGTGCTTGCTAACGAGGCTTCCTCTTCCGCTTCGGAAGAGGAAGCTCGTTATCAAATCCGGAGAGACAAACTCTCACTACAGTACTATTTCAAGACAAGGAGCTACATCAATAGCCCAGCACTCGCTGACGTCACCTACATTCTTGATAAACGCCTCTTTGCGGCTAAGAAGAACACATGCCCACCCTTTTCTCTACGCATGGATATCTTACTGACCTCGCTGAACATCAGACGCAGAGCAATCAATCGATTCATAATCCTATCAAATTCTTCAAATCAACACATCAACGTGGATGATAAGCCCACCACTGGTCAACCTAGATCTGCAGACGTACCCCAAAGCAACAACCCCAATCAACACGTACCGCCGAGAATTCTCACGACCACTCGATAAACAGTACTCTGAGCACCGCCATATAAACACTGACGGCTCGAAAACACTGGACGGAGTAGGAGCCGCCGCCATGGGCGAAGGGACCTCGCGTTTGGCCACCCTACCCCACGAGGCCTCTATATTTTCTGCAGAGCTACACTCACTCGAACTGGCCATTTCCATTACAAAAAGTGACTGCCACCCCAAAAAGTGTTATATTTTCAGATAGTCTGAGTGTTTTCACCCAGCAGAAAACTCTACACTTTGATCACCCTGCCCTTAGAAAAATGCAACACGACCTACTAACGATGTCCGAGGCGGGTCAAGCGGTCAAGTTTTGCTGGATCCCTGGACACGCGGAAATAAGAGGAAACGACGGCGCAGATTTCCTCGCTAAACTGGTTTCTACCCAGCACGAACAATTTATCTCTATACATTACCGAGACTGGTTCCCAGTCATCGACTCGCGTATAACATCATGATGTAATGACTCTTGGCAACAAAGTGGACAGAAGAAGCTTGCAGTTGGACCATCCGTGGTAGAATGGTACACCAGGTTTTCTAATAGGAGAGACCAAGTGTTCATTAACTGTCTATGCACGGGACACACGTGAACAACTCGCAACCACCTAATGGATGTAGACATGGGACCGGACGCACCGCCATGCCTCTGTTGCCACCTAGAGACAATCAGCCTGAAACACTTACTAGTAGATTGTGATGCACTCGCAGCAGCCCGACGAGCCTTCTTGAGCCCCCCGTGTAACCTGCAACGCCTGCTCACAGAAACGGAACACCGGAAAAAAATGATCACTTTCGGAAAACACACAGGCCTCTACGAGTTAGTGTAGAGTTAGCGAGGTCTGAATCATCTCTGATATCGAACTCTCTGCCCTCCCTGCGTACTAATTGAGAATTTTTACAATAACTTCGTGCATGAAGCTGTGCTGATTCAACTGATTGTCGTGCCACGGAAAGAAGCCCTCAGTGACTACACGTTGGAGCTCCGGCGGCGAACGGAGGGAGCTGCTACCACTCCTCTACGCAAAACCTACTGCGTCTGCAATGAACCTACTGCATTAACTTCGCGTTGAGACTCCGGTGAAACCTGGATGCAACTATTACTATCAGCTTTGCATATATGTTATAGGTTAAATTCAACTCATATCAGTGTTTAGTATATTTTGTATTTGCGCTAGGCCTACTCTGTACTCGCGTTAGATTTAGTATGTTTACACGTTGAATTTAAAATGCATCTGCCAAATTTTCTTTGTAGTTTCATCAAACTTAATTTGATGCCTACTCTGTACCCGCGTTAGAGTTCCTCTGTACGGACGTTAAATTTAATTTTTATCTAAAATTTTATTTGTAGCCGCGTCAAATTTACTTTGTACCCATGTCAAATTTACTTTATATTACTTTGTAGGCCTACTCTGTAGCAGTGTTAAACCCACTGGGTCTACGTTGAAACTACTCCGAATCTAAGTTGAACCTACTCATCTACGCTGCACCACTCTTCGACCGCCCTACGAGGGAGTCCGCATTAACTTCGCGTTTGGACTCCGGTGGCACATGGAAGTTACTACTTCTACTTCACAATGCACAATTTTGTCATGTATAATATATACTGCTAGTAAATTTGTGCGGGAGTTTCTGTTGGTGATTTTGTAAATAGGTATTTTTTCTTCAGTCTGTGATCGCTCGCGCGTGCATGGACCATTTATAGTTCATGGGGTTGACCAGGACTGCGTAACTATAAACTTTTTGACGCGTTTCGGTTGAAATTGATGAAATCCGTGAAGCCATAGACCTTGTTTCAATTTCGACGATACTATCTGTGCGAACTGGGAGCGTGCGTATTGCTCCTGGAGTTCTGAGTGATTGGTGGCGGGGATTCGTTTCGTCTGAGTCATTATCTTTCCTGAATAACTAAATTGTACCTCTACTTAATTAAACCGCGTAGCTGTAAATATTGTGTGACATTGCTGTTGGAGCTGCCTTTGTCCGTGTAGCCGTAGACCGTGTACCAGTCCCAACGATGATACCTGTGCGCACTAGCGTGCATACATATTACTCCTGAAGTTCTGAAAACGCTCTACGGGGGAGTCTGCATTAACTTCGCGTTGGGACTCCGGTGGAACATGAAAGCAAATAATAAATAAATAAATTTAGGACAAGTTGCGTTGCTCTTGGAGCTGACTATGTCCGTGTAGCCGTAAGCCTTGTACTTATCTCGACGATGTCATCTGTACGCACTAGCGTGCGTGCATATTACTCATGAAGTTCAAAATTATTGAAAGCGGAGGTCCGTTTCGTCTAGGCGTTGTTCTTATGTGTACCAGCATGCGTCTGACATTGCTAAACTTTTTACATTTTTATAACTTTAAAAGCGTTTTTTTTCTCACACACTGAGGCTTGCGAGCCTATTGGAATCCATGATCATAGAGCAATACGGGAGAGCCTATTATGACTCGCGTTGAGGCTCTGGTGGAACTGAGGATCAAATCAAATTCTAATCCAGCAATTTATGCGAACAGCCCTTAAAGTCTATCTGGTAGCACAATTACCTGCCTGTAGGGGTTACTTTTCTACCAAAATTAGCTTCTGGCGCTGCATGTGGAGAGTTTGAGCCCCGGAGAGGACACACCAGTCACGTGGCTATTCAATCGTCAGCCATACTTAACCTAATTCATAGTAAGGGGGAATAGCTTCATGTGTGTACAGTAGCAAAAGAAAACTCGTTTATGGTTTGTTCAGAACCGAAAAAACATATATGACTTTTCCCAGGTCACCAGTAACGAAAGTTCCTTCATTATCGTTCCTTTCTGAGGACATCAACCTCACTTTTTGTGTTCGTTTTCCTACACACAGTGCAATCTGATTTCAATTTTCGTATCAGAATTTCAGTGGCAATCCAATACTTGGTTGAATTTGATTACATCATCAGACTAAAGAAAGTGTTCAACTTTTCTAGGAAAACCAATCAATTCTTGTAAAGTTAAGAACTTTGAACATTATTTCCATGTGAGCGACATTCCTACCATCCGACCTCGTTTATTTCTGGGCATGTACAATGCACAAGTTCTGAATAAATGCCCATTGGCAACCAACTATATGCACCGAGTTAAAATCAACTTTTGA
>SDVV010012805.1:0-15333 GCA_016164225.1 Gammarus roeselii | reverse complement strand
ATATATATTCTGTTACTATAGTCGAAAATTTCTACTGCAACTAATTATCAATCCGAACAATTCTGTTGCACATAGTAGATATGTTTCCATGGACGTGGGTACGTGCATTCTAGACTCTTCGATAATTAATACAACATTTAGTGCTTTGTAGCGTTGTAAATGTCTATGCTCCTAAGTGCGAGCAACGCATGAGTTTCTGCCAGATGATTTACATCAGATCCTGATGACAGCATTCACTCGTTCATCTGGCGTAGGCAGTCTAATTGTCCTTATATGCGATCGAGGTCCATTTCAAGTCTGTTGAATCGATGAGTTCCAACCTATATTGCAACCAACTAAGTTGACAACATCCATCACGTGACCCTCCATACTGGGTTGATTAAGATATTAAAAACTGCCGGCCGGTGCTTCACAAAATTAAATCAGGAATGGTTCAATTGAACACCTATTCTGCCAAACCGAACGTCGTATAAATATAATATTTTAAAATGAAGTCATGAAAGTTGTGCCTATCTCCACCTAATATAACCTTTCAAGCCTCCTCATAACCTCCTTCACGAGTCTTTCCAAACTAAGGTTTCCTAAGAAGCCTATTCCAAGCATCTCCTACAAACGACTGATCCCCAGGGCCGTCGCGTGCCTCCTAAAACCGGTCGCCTGGACATTTTTGGTCGTTCAACTCCTCTGATATTGAAGTCCCCCCTCGTTCTCTTGTCTTCATTGGCTTATTTTTCGCAGGCCCTCCCAATTGAATATTCTATGCAAACACCCGCAGGATTTCTCGAAATGTCTCGACAGCAATAGAAATGTTGAACTTTATCATGCGATATTTTCAAAAATAACCTAAATAAATTTTTGGTTTATCTACATTGTAATTTCTCACAATTACAACGGATTATGAGAGAGCATAAACTTTTTTCACTATCCAAAATTAATCACTTTAAAAAAACAATTTTTTAAAGGATTATAAAGGATTAAAAGAATTTAAAGGATTTTTTTTGAAACGTACAGGCTTCTCACCCCAATTCTGGGGTTATTTCCTTTGAAGTTCTTGGTACTTCACCAGCCAAGTTTTCTAAGAAGTACTGGAGCAGCAGAGTCGTCGTGCAAGACTGCACTTTATGTTTGCCCTTTTTTCAATTCTGGGCAGTTCAGTGACTGCGCCTTCGAGGGATTTGTGGCCCGTGTAGTCGACTACTGAAAGCAGTTCCAGTTGAGTTCCGACTTCTGAAAGAACCGGTCCTGCCTTTGCTACTCCACTGGACATTAAAAGTTTCAACTCGTTCCTGTTGTTAGCAGGTGTTTTATTTTTTTAAATAAACAAACAAAAATCAAAATAGCACATAACATGGAGATCTTCGTTTATTTACCATGTTTTTTAAAATAGTAATTAACTCATGGAGATTCCAGAAACCGAATCAGAAGTATATAAAAATTGTTGAAAACGACTACTTGTTTTACGTTCAGGATGATTCCGGAAGTCATGGATCTGGTGAAGGCCATAAGAGAACAGGTGAGGAGACTCACCCGGAGAACAGCAAGAATCTCCCGCAAGATTGTGGATCTGAGTGCCCAGAGCAACAGAATCAACCACCAAGCAGGAACAATCACAGAACAAATTGGCCGTATCGAGTTACACTCTCGAACTGTGACGTCAGTGGCAGCTATGATGTGTAGCGTGGGCACTGATAACGTAAGTGCTCAGATGGCCCGTCTATGCAAGCAGGCACAGATGGTGGGTGACCAGGCCAAGACCATCACCCGGATATCGGGAGCTGCCAGCAGACAGGTGGATGTTCTGGTAAACGTTGTGGACAACATCTGTGAACAGTTGACGCTGATCAGTGTTCAAGTGAACATTATTTCTTCGCAAGTGTCGACCATAAGTGACCAAGTGGTAGCTATCGCCATACTGGTACAGCGGATCAGTGACAAACTTCGAAGATGTTCACACAAAAGGAGGAAGGTATGTGACTACCAGAACATCAGATTTATGTAACTAAATATGTCGAGGACTTAGAACTCATTAGAAATTGTCCTCATTTTGTTTGATGTGTAAAATTACTAAAAATGCTGAAGTTAAAATTAGTTAGTCATTCTATCAAAACCTTGTCCGTTCGATTGGTCCGTAAGATCGGTGAAATCAGTGGCTTTCCCTCACACGGAGGCTCGCCAGAGTAGTATGTACCCTTCAACGAGTATTAATCGTTTCAAGTATGTGATTTTAAATGTATCCAATGACAGAAATGTCATTGTAGTCGGAAAGAGAATTCACCTGTCACGGAGTGTAGTTATACAAGGAGTGTAGGTATGCAAGGAGTGTCATTATACAAGGAGTGTAGTCATGCAAGGAGTGTAGTTACACAAGGAGTGAAGTTATACAAGGAGTGAAGTTTTACACGGACTGTCGTCATGCGAGGAGAGTAGTTATACAAGGAATGTAGTGATGCAAGGAGTTTAATTATACAAGGAGTGTAGTTATACAAGAAGTGTAATTATGCAAGGAGCGTAGTAATACAAGAAGTTTAGTTATACAATGAGTGTAGTTATACAAAAAGTGTATTTATACAAGGAGTGTGGGTATGCAAGGAGTGTAGTTATACAAGGAGTGTATTTATACAAGGAGTGTGGTTATGCAAGGAGTGTAGTTATGCAAGGAGTGTAGTTATACAAGGAGTGTGGTTATACAAGTAGTGTAGTTATGCAAGGAGTGTAGTTATGCAAGGAGTGTAGTTATACAAGGAGTGTAGTTATGCAAGGAGTGTAGTTATGCAAGAAGTGTAGTTATACAAGGAGTGTGGTTATGCAAGGAGTGTAGTTATGCAAGGAGTTTAGTTATGCAAGGAGTGTAGTTATACAAGGAGTGTAGTTATGCAAGTAGTATAGTAAAGCAAGGAGTGTAGTTATATAAGGGGTGCAGTTATGCAAGAAGTGTAGTTATACAAGGAGTGTAGTTATGCAAGGAGTGTAGTTATACAAGGAGTGTAGCTATGCAAGGAGTGTAGTTATACAAGGAGTGTAGTTATACAAGGAGTGTAGTTATACATGGAGTGTAGCTATGCAAGGAGTGTAGTTATACAAGGAGTGTAGCTACGCAAGGAGTGTAGTTATACAAGGAGTGTACTTATACAAGGAGTGTCGTTTTACAAGGAGTGCAATTACACAAGAAGTGTAGTTATACAAGGTGTGTACAAGCAATATTTGAAGCCCCATGACCCTCAAAGGTTAGAGAAGTTTAGTGCGTTATTTGATTTTGTACGCATTAATGCGTTATGTGATTGTGTACGCATAAGTGCGTTATGTGATTGTGTACGTTTAGTGCGTTATGTGATTGTGTACGTATTAGCGCGTTATGTGATTGTGTACGTATTAGTGCGTTACGTGATTGTGTACGTATTAGTGCGTTACGTGATTGTGTACGTTTAGTGCGTTATGTGATTGTGTACGTATTAGCGCGTTATGTGATTGTGTACGTATTAGTGCGTTATGTGATTGTGGACGTATTAGTGCGTTATGTGATTGTGTACGTTTAGTGCGTTATGTGATTGTGTACGTACTAGTGCGTTATGTGATTGTGTACGTATTAGTGCGTTATGTGATTGTGTACGTATTAGTGCGTTATGTGATTGTCTACGTAATAGTGAGTTATGTGATTGTGTACATATTAGTGCGTTATATGATTGTTTTCGTATTAATGCGTTATGTGATTGTGTACGTATTAGTGCGTTATGTGATTGTGGACGTATTAGTGCGTTATGTGATTGTGTACGTATTAGAGCGTTATGTGATTGTCTACGTAATAGTGAGTTATGTGATTGTGTACATATTAGTGCGTTATATGATTGTTTTCGTATTAATGCGTTATGTGATTGTGTACGTATTAGTGCGTTATGTGATTGTGTACGTATTAGTGCGTTATGTGATTGTGTACGTATTAGTGCGTTATGTGATTGTGTACGTAATAGTGAGTTATGTGAATGTGTACATATTAGTGCGTTATGTGATTGTTTACGTATTAGTGCGTTATGTGATTGTTTACGTATTAGTGCGTTGTGTGATTGTTTACGTATTAATGCGTTATGTGATTGTGTGCGTATTTTATTGAATGCATACAAGATATCTGTAGTTTATTTGGGCTATTGGACGCTCTATAAGCAGCATAAACGAAAATCTCGAAACTACCATCGAAACAAAAGCAAGCAATAGAGGGATATGGGGTCCTACTTCATAAACACAATGAGGCTTCCACGGCCATACAACAGGCGTGAGGGACGCTGGCAACTACTCATGGTGGTTATGCCTTATTAGACAAGGGTACTATAGCTCACAACTGCTCACAGTGGTTATGCCTCATTAGACAAGGGTACTATAGCTCACAACTGCTCATATTGGTTATGCCTCATTAGACAAGGGTACTATAGCTCACAACTGCTCATAGTGGTTATGCCTCATTAGACAAGGGTACTATAGCTCACAACTGCTCATAGTGGTTATGCCTCATTAGACAAGGGTACTATAGCTCACAACTGCTCATAGTGGTTATGCCTCATTAGACAAGGGTACTATAGCTCACAACTGCTCATAGTGGTTATGCCTCATTAGACAAGGGTACTATAGCTCACAACTGCTCATAGTGGTTATGCCTCATTAGACAAGGGTACTATAGCTCACAACTGCTCATAGTGGTTATGCCTCATTAGACAAGGGTACTATAGCTCACAACTGCTCATAGTGGTTATGCCTCATTAGACAAGGGTACTATAGCTCACAACTGCTCGTAGTGGTTATGTCTCATTTGACGAGGGTGATAGCTCACAAGTGTTCATAGTGGTTATGCTTCATTAGACAAGGGTAATATAGCTCACAACTGCTCAAGGTGGTTATGCTTCATTAGACAAGGGTACTATAGCTCACAACTGCTCAAGGTGGATATGCCTCACTAGACAAGGGTACTACAGCTCACAACTGCTCAAAGTGGTTATGCCTCATTAGACAAGGGTACTATAGCTCACAACTGCTCAAAGTGGTTATGCCTCTTCAGACAAGGGTACTACAGCTCACAACTGCTCAAAGTGGTTATGCCTCATCAGACAAGGGTACTACAGCTCACAACTGCTCAAAGTGGTTATGCCTCATTAGACAAGGGTACTACAGCTCACAACTGCTCAAAGTGGTTATGCCTCTTTTGACAAGGGTACTACAGCTCACAACTGCTCAAAGTGGTTATGCCTCATTAGACAAGGGTACTATAACAGTATCCTGTTTAAACTATGAAGATTCACGGAATAACTACTGGTTGCTAAGTTAAAAGAATGAGCACAAATCACAGTCAATTGTTAACAGTTCCAGAGCGTGAACGCGTCATGTCAATCAATTGCAGGGCAACAGTTCAAGGGAGGATCCTACGACTGAGCCAGAACAATTATCCGATTACCACATAGCTGGAAAATTCAATTCCATTAGTGATTGTCTCGTACGATTACATTTAGCAATTTAAAAACCAAAGTTCGTGTTGGAAAATAATGTTCAATCATGTGGGAATTTCTTTTCAAATGGAGGGGCTATGTCATGTTCTATTTTTAAGAAAATAGTCTATTACATTATGTAGATTTTCCAGCTAAAATATGTTAGGTATTTTAACTTGACGTCAAATAGTTTCATGCGGTATCAAGGAAGCCTCAAATAGGTCTAACGGTCTGAATGCGATATAAAGAGCAATAATAATAATGATATTAATAATAATAAAAATAATAATAATAATAATACTAATAATAACAACAATAATAATAATAGACTTTATGGAAGCACTCGATGGTACAATAATGATTACAAAGAAATAAGTTTGACAGCATTCCTACCAATATAATCAAATTACGCATCAAAAGAACATACATGGAAACAAGACAGAGTAGGGCCGAAATACGCGACATAGATTCCCAAGTTGAGTTGGCGACAAGCGCGACTGGATACAGTAATATGTCCCTCTCCAACATGACTGTATATACTAATGCTCACTTTTTTGAGAAGGAAAGCACGTAACTACCTGTCAGCCACTTATCAGGGACGTATCCCAGCCTGCCATTCACGTACGTACGTACGATGGGCCCACAACATGGAAAGGCAGAGAGATTTCAAACATTATTTCTGTTAATATCGGGATCTTCCTGCACCAGCAGTATTTTGTCCCACCTCTCTATTATTGGAGATAATTTGTATCCCTCACTATTACATAAGGCCTCGAGAAAGGGATTATTAGATTTTATAATACGCTCCAGGAGGCTATATGCACTTTTTCTAGCTCGTACCTTGAGACAGTCAACATCATATGCTGCAAATACAAAGCTAGCACTCGTTCTTCTAGGTACACCAACCAACCTCTGGAAAATATCATTGTATGATTCTCTCAGTTTATTGATAGTGCCTCTCGTAAATTTTCTCCACAATGAGTTACAGTAGATAGGGTGGCAGTAGGTTTTAAAGAGCTGTATTTTTACATCTGTCGTGCAGAAGTTAAATTTCCTCATAAGCTGATTGCCAACCGCGTTTAATTTCCGGAGTTGCTTAGAGATATCAGCATTGTCACACCGGTCGTTTGTTATTAAGTGACCTGGGTAGGGGAAACTGTCCACATAATCCAACTCAGCACCATTAAACACATTATTCATTCGGAACTGGAACCTTTGCACAGTGCGCGGTTTTACTAGCATGCAAACAGATTTGCTAGTATTGTACTCAATGTTTAGTGTTGCGGCCTCCGCCTCGCATATATTTAGCATAATTTGAAGAGCATCCAGCTCAGAAACCAGTAGGATCATATCGTCGGCATAGCTAATTGCGTTAATACAGCAGTCGCCAATATGACACCCAACACGGCTAAGAGCGAGACTCTCGTGTAGGCTGTCTACATACACATTGAACAGAAGGGGAGAAAGAAGGCCTCCCTGCTTTATTCCATTGGTTGTTCGGAACGGATTTGATGTTGAGTTTCCCCACCGTACCGCACATTGTTGTTGTTCGTGCCAGTATTGTAGTAGTTTTTTGATGTGCACAGGCGCCCCTCTTTCAATTGGTATCTTGAACAGGGCCCAGTGATTAACGCGGTCAAAGGCTTTCTAGGCATCTAGAAAACACATATACACTGGCGAGCCTCTACTGACAAATAAAATATTCGTTTGTTTAAAGGTAACAATAGCCATTTTCGTTCCATGTTGAGGCTGAAAGCCGAATTAGTTTGATGTTGTTTGAAGGCATTCGCCAAGTCTGTTCTAATCACAATTGCTAGTAGCTTCGATGTGGTAGTAGCAATTGATATTGGTCTGTGATTGTCTACATCAGGCGCACATTTTGTCTTTGCCTTAATAATTGGTTTCACAACTACATCAATAAGTAGCTCTGATAGGTAGTTAGACTTAAGACAGCCAGGGAAGAAAAAAGACATGACATGCAGGAATTGAACAGGACCATACTTAAAGACTTGTGCTGGTATACCATCCTTCACTACAGCTTTTCCAATAAAGTCTTTCGGAACCATTCGACTTGGTCTCTGCCGCCATGGGCATGTTAGTCACTATAAATGGCCGTGATAATGAATAAGTGTGCAATGTACACATGCGTGTTATTGGATATGCAGGTTACTGTGTATGGTGATGCCAGTCGTAACCGAGTGACCATACGCTGAACCGGTATCCATCAATCCTGTGCTAACTTGTAAACATACCTCATATAAGTGAACCCGTGTTCTCGTCCTCCACCCTATTCCTAATCCTAACAAAATTATTCATCAACGTCTAATAGTCGAGCTGGCGGAGGAAAAATGAACAAAAAGATCATCTTGTGCAGTGCTCGCGAGGGCGAGGAAAGCCTTTCTTCTCTTATGCAAAATTTTCAGAGACGGACGCTCGTCAACTGACAACCAGCTTTGTTGAATTGTCGAATCTTGAATGCAGAGGTTCATCCCAGACTCTAGACGCCTTCCGTATCTCACATACTGTGTGTATCTGCCGTTAGACGCCTTCCGTATCTCATTGGTTGTTTCAGTAAATATCAACGCATTTTTTTTCGCAGCTAAATCTTTGAAAATGGGATGACAAAATTATTAACTGTTTATTTAGTGATTATTTATGTGTATTGACGAGGCCTTCAATGGGCCGTCAGGTCATTTGCTGAACCATTACGGGGCCTTGAATGGGCCTTGAGTGGGCGGGCCTTTTCTTCGGCGGGCCTTTATCGAACCTTCGGTGATCTTTCAGTGCGCCTTGAGGTCTTTATGTGAGCCTTCGGTGGGCCTTCAGTGCGCCTCGATGCCCTTATGCTAACCTTCTCTGGACATTGTGAGCCACCAACCGGACCCCAGAGGGTTTAAAAATTCAACCTTCTCTGGGTATTTGGGAGCCTACTGCACTTTCCCAGAATACTGATACGAACGCTTATTGTTAATACTTTTTAACGCATTAATCTGAGTAGAAGCCAAGCAACGCAGATGCCTATTTTACTAACTGGTACATTGCTGAGCACTAATTTCCAAAGCAATGTTTCCTACCTTCAACATTTTCTGTAGTAAACAGCATCAGTAATAATTTGTATGCACAACATTTGGGAACTATTTAAAACTGCCTTACCGCACAACAGACATTTTGAGGACTTTTTTTGCTCATATCCCCATAATCTCTATCATTTAATTTGAGAATCGAACATCATCTACCCAGTCCTTGGTGGGTACTCGATCGGGCAGTTCATTATGCAATGACCATCATGTCTTGGCTGCTATGACCACCATGTCTTGGTTGCAATGACCACCATGTCTTGGTTGCAATGACCACCATGTCTTGGCTGCTATGACCACCATATCTTGGTTGCTATGACCACCACGTCTTAATTGCTTTGACCACCATATTTTGGTTGCAATGACCACCATGTCTTGGTTGCAATGACCACCATGTTTTGGTTCCTATGACCAACATGTCTTGGTTGCTAGGACCACCATGTCTTGGTTGCTATGACTACCCTGTCTTGGTTGCTATGACCACCAAGTTTTGGTTGCTATGACCACCATGTCTTGATTGCCATGACCACCATGTCTTAGTTTTCATGACCACCATGTTCTGGTTGCTATGACCACCATGTCTTGGTTGCTATGACCACCATGTCTTGGTTGCAATGACCACCATGTCTTGGTTGCTATGAACACCATGTCTTGGTTGCTATGACCACCATGTCTTGGTTTCTATGACCACCATGTCTTGGTTACTATGACCACCATATCTTGGTTGCTATGACCACCATGTCTTCATTGCAATGACCACCTTGTCTTGGCTGCAATGACCACCATGCTTTGGTTGCTATGACCACCATGTCTTGGTTGCTATGACCACCATGTCTTGGTTGCTATGACCACCATGTCTTTGTTGCAATGACCACCATGTCTTGGTTGTTATGACCACCATGTATTCATTGCAATGACCACCATGTCTTGGCTGCGATGACCACCATGTCGTTGTTGCCATGACCACTATGTCTTGACTGCTATGACCACCATGTCTTGGTTGCAATGACCATTATGTCTTAGCTGCACTGACCACCATGTCTTGGTTGTTATGACCACCCTGTCTTGGTTGCAATGACTACCAGGTCTTGGTTGCAATGACCACCATGTCTTGGTTGCTATGACCACCATGTCTTGGCTGCAATGACCACCGTGTCTTGGTTGTTATGACCACCGTGTCTTGGTTGCAATGACCACCATGTTCTGGTTGCTATGACCACCATGTCTTGGTTGCTTTGACCATCATGTCTTGGTTGCAATGACCAACATGTCTTGGTTGCTATGACCACCATGTCTTGGTTGCTATGACCACCATGTCTTGGTTGCTATGACCACCATGTCTTGGTTGCTATGACCACCATGTCTTGGTTGCAATGACCACGATGTCTTGGTTGCAATGACCACCATGTCTTGGTTGTTATGACCACCATGTCTTGGCTGCAATGACCACCATGTCTTGGTTGCTATGACCACTGTGTCTTGGTTGCTATGACCACCATGTCCTGGCTGCAATGACCACCATATCTTGGCTGCTATGACCACCATGTCTAGTTTGCAACGACCAACATGTCTTGTCTGCATTTACCACCATGTCTTGGTTGCAATGATCACCATGTCTTGGTTGCAATGACCACAATGTCTTGGTTGCAATGACCACCATGTATGTCTTGGTTGCAATGACCACCATGTATTGGCTGCAATGATCACCATGTCTTGGTTGCAATGACCACCATGTCTTGGTTGCAATAACCAGTATGTCTTGGTTGCAATGACCACAATGTCTTGGTTGCAATAACCTGTATGTCTTGTCTGCAACGACCACATTGTCTTGGTTACAATGACCACCATGTCTTGGCTGCAATGACCACCATGTCATGATTGTTGTGATCATCATGTCTTAGTTGCAAAGACCACGTCTTGGTTGCAATGACCACCATGTCTTGGTAGCAATGACCACAATGTCTTGGTTGCAATGACCACCATGTCATGGTTACGATGACCACCATGTCTTGGTTGCAATGACCGTCATGTCTTGGTTGCAATTGCCCCCATGTCTTGGTTACAATGACCATCATGACTTGGTTGCAATGACCACCATGTCTTGGTTGCAATGACCACTATGTCTTGGTTGCAATGACCACCATGTCTTGGTTACAATGACCACCATGTCTTGATTGTAATGACTATCATGACTTGGTTGCAATGACCACCATGTCTTGGTTGCAATGACCACTATGTCTTGGTTGCAATGACCACCATGTCTTGGTTACAATGACCACCATGTCCTGATTGTAATGACCACCATGATTTGGTTGCACTGACCACCATGTCTTGGTTGCAATGACCACCATGTCTTCTCTGCAATGCCCACCATGTCTTGGTTGCAATAACTACCATGTCTTGGTTGCAATGACCACCATGTCTTGGTTGCAATGACAACCATGTCATGGTTGCTATGACCACCATGTCTTGGTTGCAATGACCACCATGACTTGGCTGCAAAGCCCACCATTTCTTGGTTGCAATAACCACCATGTCTTAGATGCAATGACCACCATGTCGTGGTTGCAATGACCACCATGTCTTGGTTGCAATGACCACCATGTCTTGGCTGCAATGCCCACCATATCTTGGTTGCAATAACTACCATGTCTTAGTTGCAATGACCACCATGTCTTGGTTGCAATGACCACCATGTCTTGGTTGCAATGACCACCATGTCTTGGTTGCAATGAATACCATGTCTTGGTTGCAATTACCACCATGTCTTGGTTGCAATGACCCCCATGTCTTGGTTACAATGTCCATCATGCCTTGGTTACAATGACACCTTGTCTTAGTTCCAATAACCACCATGTCTTGGTTGCAATATCTACCATTCCTTGTATGCAATGACCACCATGTCTTGATTGCAATGACCACCATGTCCTGGTTGCAATGACCACCATGTAACTGGTTGCAATGACCATCATGTCTTGGTTGCAATGACCAGCATGTCATGGTTGCAATGACCATCAAGTCTTGGTTGCAATGACCACCATGTCATGGTTGCAATGACCACTATGTTTTGGTTGCAATGACCATCATGTCTTGGTTGCAATGACCACCATGTCTTGGTTACAATGACCACCATGTCTTGGTTGCAATGACCACCATGTCATGGTTGCAATGACCACCATGTCTTGGTTGCAATGACCACCATGTCTTGGCTGCAATGCCCACCATGTCTTGGTTGCAATAACCACCATGTCTTGGTTACAATGACTACAATGTTTTGATTGCAATGACCACCATGTCTTGATTTCTATGACCACCATGTCATGGTTGCAATGACCACCATGTCTTGGTTGCAATGACCACCATGTCTTGGTAGCAATGACCATCATGTCTTGGTTGCAATGACCATCATGACTTGGTTACAATGACCACCATGTCATGGTTACAATGACCACCATGTCTTGGTTGCAATGACCATCATGTCTTGGTTACAATGACCACCATGTCTTGAGTGCAATGACCACCATGTCATGGTTGCAATGACCGTCATGTCTTGGTTACAATGACCACTATGACGTAATCATTCTCTGTGAATTCAGCCGCTTACAAGCCAGGATGGAGGCGCACCAGAAGCGCACAGAATAGTATCAATAATATTCTTAATTAAGGACTCGATGGTTCAACTTACGACGGACAAAAAATAAAATGTTAGAATTTTTTTTGATACGTTTAAATTATGGACTATGTAGGATAGGGCCTAGAGAAAGCCCTGTATCATATCCCTGTAAAGTAGATGGCCCAGTCGACGCATTATTATATACGGCACTGAGGTAGGCCTGTATAGCCTGCGCTGCGGTGAAACGTATAGTTTAGATTACGTAGAGGGGAGCCTTTGTAGTAGATGCCCAGAGTAAATGATCCTGAGAGAGGCCAATATTTGATGCCTCGAAGGAGGCCTACAGTGGATAAATATATTAGATGGTCCTTAAGCAGGCCTATATATAGTGTATTCATATAGTAGATGATGCTGAAGGAGGCCAATAGTAGATAATACTAAAGGAGGCCTATAGTATATGCATATAATAGATGAGGCTGAAGCAGCCTATAGCAGATGCCAATAGTAGATAGCGCTAAAGGAGGCCTATAGAAGATACATACAGTAGATGATGCTGAAAGAGGCCAATTGTGCATGCACATTGTAGATGGAGCTCAGGAATCCAGATAGCATAATCTCTATAGTAGATGGCATTCAGGGAGGCCTATTATGATAGCAGATGCATATAGTAGATGGCGCTTAGGGAGGCCAGTAGGCTTCAATCGTTTATGTAGGCGCAGGTGGGTGGTGCTCCTTTCTGATCTCTAATACAGGCCCCGCCCTTCACCTGCTCTCTTCTGAAGGCGAAGCACAGTTTGCGGAGCTTCCAGAGTTGGATTCCAACGTTCCGTCAACAGCTAGTCATATTGGATGAGCGTACGGGAAGTTTACGTACGACTCCTGGTACACCGTAGTACTGGGATACATTGAACTCGTTACGGAAATTCAAACGATCACCGGCTTGTCATTTTATTTTTTTTCCAAAGTATCACAGAACGAGAACGAATTTCACTGGAACTGAGGGATTACAGCAAAGAAGAATGGTTGAATCGGGACCTACCATACTTTTCGATAGGAGATTCCATTATGATAGTGGTTTCATATTCAATAGGAAACTTATTGGACTAGTTAGAGAGTTTTAACAAAAAAAATTGTCTGCTAATTCCAGACTCAGATATGCGCATCCCTCTCCTTTTCCCTGTTTAATTTCACCACGAATTCCCGCCGCTTAAATCCTTGTTCTCCACCAATCAGCGATCGGCGTTGACAAGTTGACAGCCCTGGCAGAGGTACGAGAACTGCCTCTTGAGACCGCTGCGCTCACAGATACAGATACTGCGCTCACGAAAAAATTATATTGGTTCAAATTTATACTATACAGGTTTAAATGATTGAATAATTGACGTTATGGAAAGGGAAAATCGAAGTATAGTAAGTTCATAGTGTTCTTGGTGTGGCAACAAGGCTACTCAATTTCGTTTGGTTGCATAGCTATTGCGACCAAGATTTATAGTCTATAAATCTTGATTGCGACTACCAATTGAACGCGGGTATGCCGTCGTCGTTGTGGGATATGACTTTCACTGAATATTGATCTCTGATGCTACAGACAAATACTTGTGGTGCTACAATTGACATTGCTTTTGGCTTTGTATAATTTTCATATTTCCCATACATTCCTCTGAGGATTCTCATTCAGGGCGCATCTGAATAGTTTAGGTCTGCACAAAAACGATGGAAATGCAACCACCTCAATATACAGAAAGCATTTTATCATGAACTTGTCTCAAACTAGAATGAAAGTTGACCCACAAGTGCGTTTGAACCATTCACTTTGTTATCATGACAAGTTTTTTATCTCTTTCGAATTTACTCATACATAAATATGGTTTAGCCTATCGACGTAACATGGCTCAGAAAACATCGTCTCGTTGACATAGAGCTTCTACATTTTTGTCTTTCTTTGCTAAAGAAAATATCCTTACGAAACGGGATAAATGATTTGATCATTATTTATTATAACATTATTTGTGAAAGAGGATGTGTATACACTTGGAAAAAGATTTTGTTGTTATAGTCGATGAACAATATCTCTAGAAAAATTTTTTGTTTGTATCTCGATTATTTCGATATCACATCAATCTGGTAAATTTTAACAAGTTTCCCCGACCACTTTCTATTTAAAAAAGTCTAGCATGAGTCATTCCATCAGCTCAATATACTTCGACGAGGAGGCCAATAATTAGGTAGGTATGACACGAAGAAAGATTATTCAGTAGAATTAACTTACGCAAAACAAAATTTTGGAATAGATGTCGAGGATAAGTACATTCTAAGTCAGCCAAATTGTCAAGATCCAACGCAATTAAATTGCATCAGTAAAAAACTCTTTGTGTAAGATGGAATAAAGCATCAAACCCACTCAGTGCGCATGATGGTATAAAGCATCCACCTCCCACTTGATTTTGGAGCATGATGGGTTAAGAAAACCACCATCTCATACTTATTGTAAGCTAGAATAAAGCATGAAACCCACTCATAACCATTGATGGTATAAACATCCATCTCACACTTAGTGTAAGCTGAAATAAAACATCAAACACACGCCTAGCGTACGATGGTATAAGGCATCTATCCCACACTTAATGTAAGCTGGAATAAAGCATCAAACCTACTCATAGCGCATGATGGTATAAACATCCATCTCACACTTAGTGTAAGCTGAAATAAAACATCAAACACACGCCTAGCGTACGATGGTATAAGGCATCTATCCCACACTTAATGTAAGCTGGAATAAAGCATCAAACCTACTCATAGCGCATGATGGTATAAACATCCATCTCACACTTAGTGTAAGCTGAAATAAAACATCAAACACACGCCTAGCGTACGATGGTATAAGGCATCTATCCCACACTTAATGTAAGCTGGAATAAAGCATCAAACCTACTCATAGCGCATGATGGTATAAACATCCATCTCACACTTAGTGTAAGCTGAAATAAAACATCAAACACACGCCTAGCGTACGATGGTATAAGGCATCTATCCCACACTTAATGTAAGCTGGAATAAAGCATCAAACCTACTCATAGCGCATGATGGTATAAACATCCATCTCACACTTAGTGTAAGCTGAAATAAAACATCAAACACACGCCTAGCGTACGATGGTATAAGGCATCTATCCCACACT
>SDVV010012804.1:0-15333 GCA_016164225.1 Gammarus roeselii | reverse complement strand
TTGTGTTGCGTTGCTGTCGGAGCTGAATTTGCCCGTGCAGCCACTGACCTTGTACTAATCTTGATGCTACCTGTACGCACTAGGGTGCGTATATATACTCTTCAAATTCAAAAGGATTGGAAGCGGAGGTCCGTTTCGTGTAAGCGTTTTTTCTTTTGCGCACCAGCGTGCGTCTGACATTGCTAAAATTTTCACTTTCTTTCTAACGTTAAAAGCGTTGTTTTGTATTTTCCTCGCACACCTAGGCGTGCGAGCCTATTGAAATCAATGGTCATCGAGCCCTACGGGGGAGCCTATTATGACTCACGTTGAGGCTCTGGTGGAAATGAGGCCCAAATCAAATCAAATCTTCAAATTCAAAAGGATTGGAAGCGGAGGTCCGTTTCGTGTAAGCGTTTTTTCTTTTGCGCACCAGCGTGCGTCTGACATTGCTAAAATTTTCACTTTTTTTCTAACGTTAAAAGCGTTGTTTTGTACTTTCCTTGCACACCTAGGCGTGCGAGCCTATTGGAATCAATGATCATCGAGCCCTACGGGGGAGCCTATTATGACTCACGTTGAGGCTCTGGTGGAAATGAGGCCCAAATCAAATCAAATCGAACTCTTTGGGGTAAGGTGAAGGCCTATCACTCAAAGGTGAGATGAAGACCTTAATTTGGGGGTTGAGTGATGCAAATGTCTAGGGGCTGAAGGCAAGGCAAAGGTCATGGAGTTGAAGCCGAGGCAAAAGCATAGGAGTCGAGGGAGCGGTAATGGTGTAGGGGTTAAAGGAGGATTAAAATGTCTTCGTATTGAAGTTAAGACAAATGTCTTGGTGTTGTGGGTGAGGCAAAGGTCTGAGGGTTGAGGGTAAGGCTCTGTAATGAGGGTGGGTACGTGAATGTTTTTAGGAGTGCACAATTCTTTTATGTCCCTAGGATCAGGCTTTGCAGGTTATTTTCATATATTATCACGTGAAGGAAGTTTGGGATATCGCACGTATTAACTCTCCTGTCATATTTATAGAAGGAAAACTAAATACTAGGCTACCTTGCGATCTAAAGAAATTACGAAATCTTTGCTGTTGAACAATCGTTACGGTTTTATCTCCTTATCCTCCCTATAAAGTAGTTCATCAATTTGTTTGAGCGAGTCATGCTTTGTTTGTATGCGTTACACATAAATAAAACTCGCTCGCAAAAAAAAATATTGACTTAATGAATGAAAGCTTTGCGAGCCTCACTCAAGGTGCGTGCCCTTATGATCCAATCTGGTGGGTGACTCCTTCCGATGCGTGTCTTCCATTGGACCGAAAGGAGGGTGCCCTTTTTTTGATACGTGTCTTCATTGTACAGTCTGCACTGCGCCTTCTCTGATGCGTGTCATTATTGGACAGTCTGAAAGCAATTTCTTCCTGATATGTGTTGTCAAGGATAGTCTGGAAGGTGCCCTCTTCTGATGCGTGTCTTCATTTGACCGTTAGAAAAGATTCCTCTCCTTATGCACGCCCTTTTTTCCAGCCTGAAAGGTGTCCCCTTTAATGCATGTCGTAATTGCACAGTCTGACAGACACCCTTCAGATGCGGGTCTTTGTTATATAGTCGATAAGGTGCACCTGTCGGATGAGTGCCTTCATTTGATAGTTTGGAAGATGCCCTTTCTGATGCGTGTCTGCTTTTTACATTTTAAAAAGGGCCATCTTCAGACTTCCTCTCTTGAATGAACCGTTTAAAAGGGGATTTCTTCTGATGCGCGTCTCCATTTCGCAGTCTGAAACCCAAATGCGTGTCTTTATTGGAAGTCTGGAAGTACCTCCTTCAGATGCGTTGTACATTTGATAGTCTGGAAGTGACTTCCCGCTAACCTTAGGGGACGGTTAGGCTACCAGACTCATATTTTTAGCCCAATCACAATATTTCCTTTTCTCCCCCTATGGACATATTGCCATCGGGCCATCCCCCCCTTCCCCCCGCCCACGACCATCCCGCCTCTCAACGATGTGCCAGGCGGGAACGCACATCAGAACAGCGTCAAAATTCATTCGTCCACAACCATTCTCCACTCACGCCTATCCAGTGCACGCTCTCTCGCTACCTCCACACTTAGGTTTCTCCTTCCTAATGCCTGCTTCACACCATTCATGCACCCAAATTTCGGTCGCATCGGCAGTCCTCGAGCATCTCATTACTTTACTTTACCCACGTTTACTCGAAGCTTCCTCCTCTTATACACTCTACCTAACTCAGACACCGGCCTACATAGCTTCTCCTCTGAATCCGCCACCAGAGCCGTATCATCCTCAAACAACAACTAGCTCAACTGCTAACTTCGCCCATTCGCTTTCAACAGCTCGAAGCTACGACCCAGCACACTCGCGTTTACCTCTCTGACCACTCCATCAATATTGAGATTAAACTGGCAAGGAGACATCACACAGTCTTGTCTCAGACCCACTTTCACTGTGAACCAATCACTCAACCTCGTTTCCCACTCTGACACATGCTCGGCTGCCAACATAGAAACTCTGCACCGCTTGCAACAGCTTTCTGCCCACACTATAAAAAAAACTAACACTTTTCACAGCGCTTCCCTGCCAATCCTGTTGTATGCCTTTTCCAGGTCCATGAAGGCCCAGAACACATCCTTTCCCTTCCGCAAGATACTTCTCACAAACTTGTCTCACTGCAAAAATCTGATCGGCATATCCTCTACCACTCCTGAAATCACATTGTTCCTCTCCAATTGCGCAATCCGTTCATTCTATAATAATTTTGATGAGCACTCTGCCATACAGCTTATCAACCACACACAACAAACTGATACCTCTTGAGTTGCAGCATTCATTTATATCTCCTTTGCTCTTATTCAGCAGGACGATGGAGGCACTACGCCACTCAATCGGTACCACGCCAGTCACATAACAAATGTTCAGTAGCCTCACCAACTATTCAACAATCGTTATTCCACCCTTTTTCAGGCACTCAGTCGCAACTCCATCCAAACCAGGGGCTTTCCCTGCTTTCATCACCTTGACCGCCTCCTGCACCTCTTTCCTTGTAAGGTCATCAGCAAGTCTCTCTTCAAAACCGGTATCCGGGTACCACCACTCACAGCAGCAATGTCAGCCTCTCTGTCATCCTAGTCATTCAACAATTCATCAAAATACTTTGCCCATCTTTTCCATACACCACCCCATTTCCGTCAACAACTGGCCGTTCTCATCTTTCACTGCCTCCTCTTTTCCGGTCTCTCCCTTTCTCACCCTCTTAACTTCTTTCCAGAACATCCATTTGTTCTCCTCAAAATTCTGGCACAACCGTCTGCCCCACCTAGCATCAGCGTCCTTTTTGGTTCTCCTCACCACTCGCCTTACCTCCTTCCTCTTCTCTTTATAGTTGTCATAGGCCACCACCGACTTTGCCTGCAACCACTCCTCAGAAGCTCTTCTCTTCTGCTACACCGCCAGTTTGATTTCCTCGTTCCACCACTCGCAGCCCTTCCGTCTGCACCCGCTCACCCGTCGCTCACCACACACATTTCTCGAACATTTCAACAAGGCATCTCTGAACGTCTCCCATTCTTCTTCCACATCTTGCAGGTACTACCCTCTCACGTTGTTAAATTCCTCCCTCAACGCCTGCTGGAACTCCTCCGCTCTGCTTTTCTCATTTAACTCACTTATGCAACCTCTATCCCCTCCTCCCACTCCTTTGTTCCCCTTCCACCTAAGCTACACTCTCAATCTTCCCTCCACCAGCAGATGATCAGGTACTCCTCCATCCTCTCCTCTCAACACCCGCACATCCAACAGCCTCCGCACCACTCTCCTCGAAGTCAGCACATAATTCAACAGCGCTCTCTCCACCACTTCACAATGGGCCATTCTTACCCATGAGTACTTGTGGATGTCTCTCTTCTTGAACAGGCTGTTTCCAACTACCAGCTCCTGCTCCATGCATAAGCCTATGAGATTTTCTCCACTGTCATTCCTACCAGGAACGCCATACCTCACTATCACAGTATCCACTACTGCATCTTCCACTCTCGCATTAAGGTCGCTCCTCTTTCATATGAGTGTTATCGTTGAACAGTCTGATAGGAGCCCCCTTCTGATGCGTGTTTCCACTGGACAGTCTATAAGGGGACCCTTTTTAATGCGTGTCTTCATTGGACAGGCTGAAAAGAGCCCTGTTCTGGCGTGTGTTTCCACTGGACAGTCTGATAGGAGCCCTCTTCTGATGCGTGTTTCCACTGAAAAGTCTCAAAAAGGCCTCCTTCTAATGCGTCCCCTTTTGAACACAAATTTCCGTCAATTTCAAACCCCAATTGATCCTAGATTTTGCCGGTGTTATCGTCATTTTGGCAATAATTTGAAATCTTCAATATTGCCCCTTGCGTGAGGACCTTATTGCCTTGCATGGAATTGAATTGTCGTCATGGCAACTTAGCAGTGCCGTGAGTATGAGTAGTGATATGAAGGCCACTCTCGCCATTGTGGGATTGGATTCGTGTAACTGGAAAGAGGTGTTCCAGTTTTCTGATTTCGAAGTTAGCCTCACACACTGCAACAAAATGTAATATGAAACGCACTGAAAATATTTTAACGTTTTGAGGTAATTTTTTCTATGCACATTGATTTATATTCTGAAAACAATTTATCGCCTGTTAGATATCTGGAAAGCACAAACTGTTTGTTTCATAGGTTTCATTTTACTCGAGTACTTTTTAATCGTTTACGTTTGGTGCCAAATGCATTTATTCGGCAAACAACTGAAGCTTCATTACAGATCATGTTACGAAGTATTTTTTATGGTCATTACTACCCAGATATTTTGACAACAGTGAACATTGAAAGTCTTGACACTCTAATCTACGCAGATATTTGTTCCTTGTCACCTATTCAAACATGAAATACTTACGATACTCCTCCATCATTTCTGCATCTTTGAAATTATTTACAATAACTATGTAACAATCTGGGGCAGATCATTTTTAAGTTGAGAACTTTGTTCAAATTCTCATATTCTTCCAATGCTCACCAAACTTGGGTAATTTAACAGGGCGTGGGCTCAGAACTTGTATGCAAAAAGTATAGCGATTACTGAAACTAGAATCGTAAACGAGGGTTCATGTTGTACCGTCATTGCCCTCACTGGTGTCTGGTACCATGGCCCTCACTGGCATCTGGTAGTATGGCCATCACTGGCGTCTGGTGCCATGGCTCTCACTGGCGCCTGGTGCTATGGCCCTTACTGGCATCTGGTATCATGGCCCTCACTGGGGTCTGGTGTCATGACCCTCACTGGCGTCTGGTGCCATGGCCTTCACTGGTGTCTGGTGACATGGCCTTCACTGGCGTCTGGTGCCATGGTCCTCACTGGGGACTGGTGTCATGGTTCTAACTGGGGGCTGGTGCCATGGCCCTCACTGGCGTCTGGTGTCATGGCCCTCACTGGCGTCTGGTGTCGTGGCCCTCACTGACGTCTGGTGTCATAGCTCTCAGTGGTGCCTGGTGTCATGGCCCTCATTGGTGTCTGGTGTCATGACCCTTACCGGCATCTGGTTTCATGGCCCTCACTGACGTCTGGTGTCATGACCCTCGCTGGCATCTGGTTTCATGGCCCTCACTGACGTCTGGTGTCATGGCTCTCACTGGCATCTGGTGCCATGGCTCTCATTGACGTCTGGTGCCATGGCCCTCATTGGTGTCTGGTGTCATAGCCCTCAATGGCATCTGGTGCCATGGCTCTCATTGGCGTCTGGTGCCATGGCCTTTACAGGCGTCTGGTGTCATGGCCCTCACTGGTGTCTGGTGTCATGGCCCTCATTGGCGTCTGGTGTCATAGCCCTCACTGGCATCTGGTGCCATGGCTCTCATTGGCGTCTGGTGCCATGGCCTTTACAGGCGTCTGGTGCCATGGCCCTCACTGGCGTCTGGTGCCATGGCCCTAACTGGTGTCAGGTGTCATGGCCCTCACTGGCGTCTGGTGTCATGGTCCTCACTGGTGTCTGGTGTCATGACCACAAATAAAAATTTCGACCCGATACTTGATTCAATGAAATATTTCTTGTTGATGGAGGGCAACATATCAATCATGCCCATTTCATAATTTTCCGTAGGGGCTTCTAGCACTGTCATGTTGAGAGATGATCCGCCAAGTATGTTGTCGGTAAAGAACCTCACCCGAAAGTAACGTTAATGGTGCATGGACAGTGGTATTTATTAGTAATTATATAATGGACGACACGACTTCATCTTTCTTCCACGGTTCTTCTTTGATTTACGTTTTTTTGCTACTCTTCCTGCAACTTTGACCCCAACCATGGCTTCTTTAAGAAAATTCTCGATTGTAGCAATCCCATGTTCCTTGGTCGATTTTTGCATATCTTTCTGCTCCGAGTAATCGTGTGCCATATTTCGAGACATATCGACAGCTGCAGGCAGTATAGTTTTTTTGTAGAGAAGGCAATGTACGTCTTGTAAGACTAGCAATGGTTGAGAAGGAACCGCTATCCTTCTGGTACGATATCGGACTTGTGAATCTGTCAATATCATGTAAGCTTCCACCGCGTATTTTGTCACGTTTCGCGAAGAAAGCTTAGTATTGTTCATAGGACGGATATGCATATACCACCCTCATGATTGGTAGTTATATACTTACCTTATTTAGGTCCAGCGTTTTGTTTTTATATCTCTAGCTTATTTTGAAATGTAATACTCAAAGGCACGATCCACCATCTTTGAACGGGATGATACCGCCAACACCATCTCGTAGATCGATGGAAATGGAATCAATATGCCTACGCTGTATTATTTTATATTTAAAATGTGCACGCGTAAATGAATAATATTTCTTATTGGAATAAAATCAAGAATATTGACATGCTTGTCGCCCATAAAACTGCGTGAAATGAAATCTGAGTAAACGTTTATGAAGCGTAAATTATCGTTCACAAAGGACATTTTTCCGCTTACGGCACCTTCACTGACATTATATTTGCACATCGCTCCACCTATTAAATCAATCAATATATCTCCAACAAAGTACCGATTCACCGTAGCTTCAGTATATTTGAATTGCGACAGGGTTTGTTGAATAAAGGCGTTGAACTTTGTGCGTTGTGTCGCACTATTATATTCAAACAATTTTCCTTCATCTCTAACGATTCGTTTCCTCGACAAACTGTTTTTGGCATTGATTTCTAGCTAGCGGAGATTTTTTTCTAATGTATGGCCTGAGATATTTCCGTTAGGAACAAACAAAAACAGTTTCATGCCCGACTCTTTCATCTTTATCATTAAAAAAGTCTACGTGGAATACAATGTTTTACTGCTCATCGTGCTTTTTTATCTTAAAACAGTTATAATAGAATACTTCCACAAGTCCTACGCTCCACTCGCCTGGAGCTGTATTCCTGGATAAATGTTGTAAGTTAAACTTGAAGATGTGTGGCTTTGGTACAATTAGCTACTGCCCAGCGATGAGGCGTAGACAAAAAAGTTCTCCGGTTCCTGCATCCTGCACTGGGTCCTACGTCATACTGATAACAAACCACTTGTAGACATCAATATATACTCCAACTAGTTGGACAATGTAACATACATGTTCAAGTTTATATATATATATTTGTTTACTTATGCTCATTTATACAACATATTGAGAACATTTACAGAATGAAACCTGACGACGTAGATGTGCTTTCGTCATTAACGTGAGTGTACTCACCAAAGATGGCATAAGCCGGCTTACGTCTCATCCAAGTAAAATCCATGTTTACATTAGTATCATCATCCACGACACATCGCTTCATCTTTTTAATGACGGTAGGTTCAACTTCAATGGATTTTTTGGGATTGTCCGGATGCCCATACTCAAGAGTTGTGCACGCGTCAACGTAGTACCACTTATTTTTAAACTCACCGAGACAATTTTTAATAGTGCATACAGATTGAAGCTGACATGCTTATGCGCAAATGTTGTGCATGGACCAGTATGGTCTCAAAGTGTGTATATATTTTCTGGTTATGGATGTTCTGTATTGCTCGTGTCTGATTTTGGCTTGTGTCTGGTAGTAGACACCCTTAGCAGCTGATTTTGTGGCGTCGGACTCGAGCAACATATTGTAACACTTTGGTTGCATGCAAACTATTTCACTCGTGTAGTCGTTGACTGTTTCACTTTTAATTAGTCCCAGCTGTCTTTTCTTTGATTCATCGTACAAGGGATGATTTTTGGGGTAGTTGGAGAAGTCCATGTATTCAGACATTGGAGGTTTCCGCATTTCCGTTTCTATTTCGGACACACCTTTGAACTGGAGCAGCACCGAGTCTGTGTCCGAGTAGATGAGCATGACGTTGACACCGGATTTGGGTTTCAGAGTATCATAAAAGAAGCAGTAGACTTTTGCTTTAGCTTTTTCAAGCACGTAGAACCCAACTTAGAGTGGGTGTACCATTCGGATATTTTTTTGTTTGCTGCTGAAGATACAGGTACTTTTGGGTCAAAATCTTTGCATTGGGGACTGTTTATCTTAGTAAGACCTTTCGTCAACGTCACAAATCCGCCTCTTGTATTTCTGACGATCAGGTGGAGTAAATCGATATCTTTGACCAGCTCTAGCTTCATCTTGCCTTCGTAGAGAGCGACTTGCATTGCAAAGCCAAGGGAGCTAACAAATTGACGAGATCCAGAGTGTAGTTGCGCGTCATGGTCTCCCTAAACTTTTGGAAGACCTCTGCCAGTAGCAACGTGTTTATTAACAGATAAATGATCATGTAGTCACGATAGGTCTTGCAGTTGACTGCCTGCCACATTTCAATCACTTCAGCATAATCAGAGTCAGATATTCCTTTACCTCGAAGTTGACTGTATAAGTCTTGTTGCGATGGGATGTTTGTTTGGTCCAGCACATATTCCGATTTGATGGCTTCGTAGCAGAAATGTCTTTTTCCAGTAGCGAGGTCTAGAACTTTGTCACTGTAGCCGAGATTTGTGAGAGGAGATTTGAGGAGCGGTATGTCATGGCTACTATCTTTAAGATTTTTGGCAAGACTGTCTAAACTTGAATTGAGAAAGGAGTAGGAGTCAATGAACTTTATACCGTACTTGCTCGTGGCTTCATTCAAGGAGACAGATGCTGAACATCTTGTCCGACTGTTTTGGCAACACACGGATATTCGATAAGTTAGTGCCGTCCAATCCTCTCAACATGAATTTCATGCCATAGGCCGAGGCATGGTGAGCAATACAAGGCATGAACCTGAGTTTCTCCGTGATATGGATGTTACAATTTGAGCATAGAGCTCCAATATAGTTACCAGATATCACTTCTTCATTGGGCCCAGAGACACCCTCGATGCAATGATTGTGGTGGCGAACTTTTTTTTTACAATTTTCACCAAAAGGGTCCCCACAGCACTCACATATTTTGCTTTCGCAATGCTTTTTCAAGTTTTGTTTTGTTTGGACGGGGGCGGGGTGCAAAGTCAAGGTATCCATGTAATCATTATAATCTAGCAACAAATTCTGGACAAGATGTGTCTCCATCTCCTCAAAGGGAACTGAAGTCGAATCGACTACTTTTGGCCTTATAATTTTTCCGTCGTTATCCACTAGAGTATAACTGAACATGCACCACTTGTGTATGTTATATACATTTTTTCCCTCTGTTTCAGGGTCCAGCACAGATTCACAGTCATAATATTCAACAACGGGTGGTTTCAATGTTGCATGCATGGCTGAGAAGTAGTTCATTTCGCCTTCTTCAGGCATATTGATATTTTGCAAGCTAGTACTCGATGAACACAGTTTTACGTGTCCAGCTTTTTTGCTTACATTCATGCCTTGCATGCAGAATGAAAAATAAAGTTTTCATGACCAATGATCTCTAAATGTTTTCGTAAATGTAGTAAAACACGGTATGAGCGGGACATGATTGGCATCTAAGATTTGCACAAGATGGACCGTGCGTCTAATGCTCAGGTTACAATCCCTTGATATAATAGGTAAATCTTCTAAAGCCACAGGATTGTTCGAGGCAAGTTTTTGAAATTGGATGTATGTATCTTTGTACGGGAAGTAAGTTAACTCCAACTGTTTTCTATCATTTGAGAGGTATTTATTTTCAGGCAAGTGGAAATGTGCGATGGGGCTTGTCAATACACAATTCATTTTTTTGTCTTGATGTTCACAATGTGGTGCCGGTCTGGACAGGTTTTGGGCCCAGGAACATAATCCCCCACCCGTTTTGTAGAATTTAAGCTCTACACTGGTTACTGTTTTTTTTCTAGTGTATTCTGTAAATCTACTCAGAGATCCTCAATCAGTTCAGATAGCAAAGTGATTTTTGTTAGCTGCATAGCTTTTGTGTTAAACACCTAGTCCTTGCAATCTACAGATGCATCGTCTACTTGTTTGCTCATCCTAACACTCACGATGCATTGGAGTCTTTGGAATGGGCCTGTTTTAGACCCAGTATGTTCCACTAATTTCTCTCGTCCCAATCTAATCAATGTGGATATGTTGACATGTTCAGTGTATGGTATAAATTTTGTAGTGACAAAATTGTGTTCTAAAATTCCCTTAGAGGTAGGCGAATAAAATATAGGCTCACGTATCGGATCAGTAGCCTAGGCGACGAATGGGTCCAAAGACGGAGCTGAACCATCAGTAGGTTGAAAAACGAACTGTCCAAAAGGAGCCAACGCCAAGGGTGCATCCAACGCAGCAGTAGGCTGAACTCCGGGTAGTTCCGGAGCAGTAGGCTGAACTCAGAGTAGTTCCAAAGACGGAGCAGTAGGCTGAACACCGGGTGGTTCCGCAGACGGATCAGCAGCAGCCGCCCCGGGTTGTTCCGAAGACGGATCAGCGGCAGCAGCAGCAGCAGCAGCAGCAGCAGCACCGGGTTGCGGGCTTGTTCTAGGGCTTGTGGACATGCGATGGTTTCGCTAGGTGACGGGCTTGAGCTAGGGCATGCGAGGTTAGGTTGTAGACAGGTAAGCGAGTCATTTTGGTATGGTCCGTTGCCACAAACACTACCTGCATCCTCCAACAATGGTGTATCCATCATGATCATATCGTTTGTGCTCATCCTACAAGAATAAACAAAGTAATGTCTCTAAAATAATGAAAAAGAGACTAACAAAGTTACAGAAAGATATTTCATGCATAAAACAAAGAATAGACATGGTAAAACTGGCAGTACTTACATCGAGAGAAAAACATATGTCCGTCACAAACAAGATCATGAGCACAAATAATGTCTGAGCTGCGGCATTCGCCGTTTTATAGAACAATTGCCATACACCGCCAGATGTACGCCAACAAAACCAAATCAAAACTAAATCAAAAGAAAATGAAACTAAACCATTGTACGTGTTGTAACCTGTTTGCCTGCCTGCAGCAGTGGGGTCACATATAACTGATGCCGGTGAGGCGGTGGACTCACACATCATCAGCTTCTCGTCGAGTAAACATCCTACTCCTCAAGATTGATCAACAAGTCCGAAAAATGGAGCAGGAAATCTTGCAGTGATTTGTAACCGGACTCTCCAGAGGTTTGCATTCAATGAAGCTGACAATTACCTTGGACAGTTTGAAGACGAAGGAACAAGTGACTGTTTTAAGAAGACAGGACTCGTCGAGTGTGGAGCTGAAGTGCAACTCGGAAAAAATAGCATTTGTGTTTTTAAACGCTAAATCAAAAATGCAGAAGTCAAGAATTGTACTAAGACCTGACTTTATAATTAGCTTCCTCAGTCAAGAGGTAACTATGCTGGACTTGATTCAAGATCCCAGTTACTCTACATCTCAACTCAAAGAACTTGAGTGAATATCGGAAGACAAGCCCCTAACGTTGGATACACCAGACAGGTATCGGATGACGCTGGTAGTTTGGGTTACGTACTTAGGATCACTCTGATAGTTTGCGCGATGACCGACCAGCGGAAAGCCCTGATACGGGTGATTTGCAGGAGTGTACTGCATCGGTCTGCTCATGAAAATTTATGTATTTAGAAAAATGTAACACTGTTTTTGCTCTATCCTGAAATAGTTTGAATACAGAGTCCAAAATATGTAGACATTTTCTTTAAACCAACCTTATCATCCCTGAAGTTCCGGGTTGATCTGGCCTACCCATGAACTTGTTGTTACCACGATCTGTAGAATAAAAATAGTAATGAATAGATTAACATACGGAAGCCACATTGGTTGATGTCAAAGATGTTGGCATGACCGATCTAACTTTAAAGATGCAAACAGTTAACGTTGATAGTTACCCAGTGTTGTGTTCACCAAACGGGTCCTTAGTTTCAGCATATCCTTAATGGAAAGCATCTTCAAAAGAGAGAAAGTATATATAAATTAAAGGTTTATTGAAAAAATAATTAGTTGCGTTTCACTTGTTGGTTGGGATGACGACTGTTAGGTATGCGGATGTTAATGTCTCCAACAAACCCGCTCGATTGTTAGTGAGCGGGTTCTGATCTTGTGAGAAGAGTGTCCTAATTGGAAAATTAATCACTAAATACATTGATAGCTACGATGAGGTGGCTATTTTGGGGTCAGAGCCTTTTCCTGAAAAGAAACACGAAAAGATAAAAATTCATACAGGAAAAATCGAAATTTAAACTCCTTGTAGTGTATAACGATTTTATGTTAGAATAAGAGTCTCTACATATTATTACAATTTTTTTTGCCGGGGACGGCATGCAAATATCAGAGCGATATATTTAAGCCAATCGATTTTCACTCTAATCCATTCCACCGCACAATATCTTTGAATACCACACACTTTATTAGCCTACGCATGCAAGATATAAATCAATTACGTTACATTGGGAAAACATTCCTTGCAAAAAACGAGATTGAGTAGTTGATCTTCGTATATAAGTTGCATGTGGAACAAAAACAATATGGGCACATCTTGGTCGATTTCACACACCCAAGTGATTCAAAACTCTTGATTAGAGCGCAAATTGCAGGACATGAATTTGAACAAGTGTGTCATCTATATATAGATAATGTATACCAATTTTGAGATTAGTATTGAATTAGAATGGAGAGTGTCTACTACAATCCAGAGGCTGTTGGATCATATTCTAAAGCCAAGGACCTACATCAAAGTTATACGAACATTTGTCCGTCCACAACAAGGCGCGATGTTGAAAAATTTCTACAATGGTCAGAGACTTAGACACGATTTAAATGAGCTCCCTTAAAATTTGCCAAACGCATGTTCACAGCCGCGCATCCTGGATCGATTTTCTGTTCGGATGTTGCCAATATTAAAGATTATGCAGATGAAAATGACGGAATTAGATATTTATTTATTGCCATTGATATATACAACAAACATCTGTGTGTACAACCTTTAGAAGCAATTACATTTAAAAATATGATTGCAACATTTGATACTATATTCAACGAACTAGTATGGTCAACAACTCTGATCTGTTCAGATCAGGGAAGTGAGTTTATGAACAAAAGCTTTGAAGTTTATATGACCGGCAGGAACATATCCATTTATTACACCTTCAACAAAGCCTTTGAAGCATCGCCTACTGAACGGGTAATACGGACTATAAAACTTAAGTTGGGTAAATATATGCATGCTAAGAAGACGGAACGCTATATAGATGACTTGCATACAATTGCGAACACGTACAATATGACACCACATCCATCATTAATAAACCGGGTCCCCTTTGGCGTTTATTTGTTGAACGACCCAAAAGAAATTCAAGCACTCGTATCCGAAAAGTATAAAATACGACGTAGAAGAATCAAAGTGCCCAGTACATAACTAAAGGTGGGAGCGTACGTACGCTTACAGTGCAGTGATCACAGTCTCATGACACTCAGGAAAGGACAAGACTAGAGTTTACGAAAAAAGTGTTTCGTATTTCACGTGTTATTCAAAAACATTACCCTACAATCTATGAAATAATACCGCTCGATACTGATAAACCCATCAAAGGTTTTGCCTACAGGCAGGAACTAGTTCAGTGTGACAGACCTGATATTTATTCCATCAAGGTCTTGAAGAGCCGAATGAGACGATGTAGGAAGCAAATCTATGTGATTTATACGGATTATCTAGACAGCAAACCGACCTGGATTAATGAAGAAAACGTCGTGTCGTGATGTGTGATAAACGTACTTTGAAACGGAAATTGAACTTTTATGATAAATTAAATCAACTAAAATCATCCAAACGTAGTCAACTCATCAAACTATTAACTGGTAAAGAAGTTGAAATCATCTGCGAAATATTTACAAAAATACTGAAAATAAAAATTGGTCTGTGTCAAGCTAACCAAGTCAAGGATAACTAAATTCAATTGTATAATAAAACAAATATGCAGTAAATCATCCGAGAGTAAATCATTTGGGATCAAAATGAAAACTTTATCAACCCTGCGTGGAGGGCTTCTGTTAAATTTACTATTACCCACTGAAGTGAGTTTCTTGACAAAAATAATTCGTGGATGAATCGGTTTACTACCTAATTTCAAAATCCGAGATGGATAAGCTTACAACAAATCATATTGGTGGTAGCGCTACACTTTATCTGTCGCAACAGGACCAGGAATAGCAGAACATAGCCGTAAATATTGCAGTCAAAGGTTGAATGAACGTAGGGACGATATGCCAGATTTTAACGCTTCGCCTGGCATAGCACAAAAATTGTTGCAGCCCTATATACGACCTCATTGCCCCTCATGACTAAATCATTCTCCCTGGTTTGCTTCACTACCTAAAAACCAACACAGCTCTTATATTCCAACCGACCGGTTTTGTTAGCCATCCCAATGTCCAAAGTCGTATTCAGATTCTCGATCTCCTCAAAAGTTCATTGGTCAGAAAGACAGTGATAAGCATAGATATCAATGACTTCATTCAAACGTTCCTGAATAAGATGATAAAAGCCTTTCCCACAGTTAGACTATTAAAAATTGAGAAGAAGGAGGACGAGATAGACAGATTCTTGGACAGTTTATAAAGTAACACACAGCTTTGTAACACTGGCATAACACTCGTAAACACTGTTATACAATCACTGTATAAAAAATCACAGAACAGCATAAACTGGTGAGCGAAACATATTTGACTAGGACAGGGTACAACATGTATGCCACCGCCTCACTTGCGGGAGGTAGTGCATTTTCGCGACCAAGAGATAAGCTCCCGTGAGCACCCAACACTGCACTCATGAGCATGACTGGCAATATAACGTTTATGAACAGAAACTAGATAAGATCGCCTAGCGTGGAAACACTCTAAATATTCATAACACAACCGATATTCATTTACAATACCACGCATCAAAACACTGATACTAAGAATATAC
>SDVV010012803.1:3094-15334 GCA_016164225.1 Gammarus roeselii | reverse complement strand
AAACAATAATGTACACTGTAAAACTATTACCATGATGTCATGTAGACCTGCAAGATTCACTGGGCATAGTTTGAAAGTGCTTACCTTCTTCTGGTTGTCAGGAATGCCTATCTACGGTTTTAAACCTCGTTCTGAATGCTAGAACTTTAAGGGGAACTTGTGTCACACCTTTTTATGCAGGAAATAAGTGACACGCTACCACACACACATCTATGCGTCCCGCCAATGGAAGAGTGTATATACAAAGCGAGCTGCTCTTGTTGCCAGTTTTGTCAGAATATTTCTCTGAATCCTATTGTTGCGCTGCAACTATAATTGTAAGCTGTTTGTGCTAGCTGAACAAAGTGTTGTTTACTACCTACAGAGATATGCAACAATATCAAAATATGTGATTGCCTAATCGTAATAGGCCTGTGATGCACCTATAATGCGTTTAGTGTTATTAAAAATAATGTAGGGTCAATCAAGGACCTCTACAGGTCTGTAAAGAGAACCAACAACAAACGGTCAGTTATTTTGTACCTGGATGTACACCCAAAAGTCATCAACTTCATTGCTGTCGTTAAGCATTACTTTAGAAGAGGTATATTCTTATCGCACATAAATCTCGGTTCCACCTCCTTTCCTTCCTCTATCTTCTCTATAAACATTGAAGCCGTCAATCTCGATAAAAGTAGTGTTAATGTTAGATTCCAACCAGGTTTCAGTCAGACATAGAATGTCAATTGAGTCCTCCTTCATCATCATTTGATTTGATCAAACTTTGTTCATAAACTTTTAACGTTTATATATTGTATCACGATATTATTTAGATTTTAATGGGTATTTACAGTCATGGTTGCTGAGGGGTGGTTGCTGCTCCCAGCCTGAACAGTTTGTGCTTCTAGTCATTTGTTTATTTCTACAGGACAGTTAGTGTCACTTTGGGATGATTGCAGAGGCATCTCTTCATCGAATATGGATGTAGCATTGTCGTATTGCATAGGCGAATACCTATTGGAACACTGCATATTTGTTTCCACATGTTTGTTTCGCTTCGCTGCAATATTTTGTTGTTCGAAATGTGGCTTCAAATGGTGGGTCGGTGCATGACTATTATAGTGGTCCACTTTCATAGCTACAATTTTTGAGTCTTGAGCAGCTTCATCACTCTTAAGGTTGGTCGGAATAACTACAGTTTTCGTTACGATGTCCGGGTTTGTTTCATCTAAGATTGTGATTTGTAATTTGAGTGCTTTGCTAAAAAATTTGAGGACTAGAACGTCAAAATTGCTATTGTACTCTTTGTTTTCAAAATACTTTTCTATCTCGGGGAAAAGAGGAATTGGAATTGGAGGAGAGAAGTAGGAATTGGAATTCGACTACACATTGAAATTTCTTACAGTATTATATCTGGGCAGAGCTTCGTAATGGATAGTATCAACTAAATTTCCGGTGATTTAAATATCGAGTTATAAATGGTTATTGCAGATTTCTCTTCAACTCTAATCATAAACGATTTTTCTTCCGCTATTGTACATCTGTGCGGTTGTTACACAGCTGTTGCTCTCAACATAGACACTTACAGCCGCACAGCCCAGAAAAGGGTACGTCAAGATCTTGGAGCACAGCAGACCAGGGATGGACTTCTCAGTAGTGATAGATAACCCGGCGCCGGGCAACTACAAAGTAAGTTTGCTGGCAGAAGACTCTACTACGCCTTCTACGTGCTAGGAAGGCGTTCAAAATGGAAGACCTGCTTGTTAGCTATATAACGTATTGGATTCTATTGAATTAGCAACATTTCGTCTATCGTCATTTACATGGCATGTAAACAAATAATCATTCATGGCACAAGTTTGGCGCCGAGTCCTAACGTTCGAAAATCGAATGTAATATAATTTGCATGTAGTGCGAACAGTATTAGGGAGCCCGAGAGCTTGCATGTAGTATTTTGGTTAAATCGTTTTATATTTGGATAAACATCCAGCATTCTTAGGTTCGACGTGGTCTTGAGGCTTGACAGGCGGCAGCCCGTGATCACGGAATTCATGATTCGTCAATCGGACCATTTACGGAACCCTACTATACCAATGTTGCTTGTGTTGAGTTGTAGTTGTTTCCAAGTTTGTAAAAATTGGCATACTAAGCGTCTATTTTTTTGAAAATTCAAGGATTCAAGTATATGAAATTTATTTAGGTATATAAAATGACACCATTGACATGTTGACAAAATGACAGAAATATCAGAATACACAGATGATACATACCAAGTCTTCATCAGCCAAAAGCTGTTCTGAAGACAACAGTTGCTACCTAGGTGAATTTAATATTAACTTGAAACTAGGGTTGAGGAGTAAGGACCAACTGATGAACATTGTTGAAGGACATCCTCTACTCACCACTTTTTAATATGTCCAAACACATGCAAGCAATACATTGGATCAATAATTTCAAGAAAAAATAAACAGAGTAAGTTTGATCACCAACGTTTACTTTATCATGACTATTTACTGTTTCAACTGTCATTTACTTAGCTTTAGAGCAGAAAATGTCCAACATGAGGTTTTCTTTTACATTACTTACACATTGTTTGGTGTACGATGGCACCAATTTCAAACTAACTGCATAGTTAGCATGACATATTAACATATGCACACAGGAAAGAAATATTTCAATCAATGGGTACACTAAATGGACGGATTTCTACATGAACAAGATAATTGGCGATTTGAGCATGTTAGGAGAGAATTTTTTTTTTTTTAGAATGAAATCATCTATAGATGAAATGTTGAAACACAAATAGTTGACATGGTAAATTGCATAGCAGGAGTAAATTACAATTCAACAGTTTCTGCACGTACAAGTTTAAACAGGTATAATTTTAGTTTACGCATGAAGGTAGCAATACTTCTGCCAGTCCTTATATCTATGGTAATTGAATTGCAGGTTTTAGCAGCTCTGTATTTTGAAAATAGTTAGGCCTGTGTTGACAAATTTTGGGGAATTCGTAAAACCCGCATTGTTGCGACAATCAAACATAGGATTATTTGTAATGAAAAACTTATCAATGCGAGTTAGATGATTCAAAGCTTTGTAGACAAAAACTGCTGTGGAAAAGTTGATGATTTCACACAGTGGGAGAATGTTCCATTGACAAAAGAGAGGTAACGTGTTGTCACGTCTGCTAGCATGTGATAGTGTTCCGATGACATGCTTTCAACTAAGAACAATAGGTCTTAAGTTTGTTTTGTAGGTAGACGCATACACGTTTACAAAATAGGTCAGAAAAAGATAAATAAAGCTATAGTACAAGAGCCTTTTAGCAGGAGTGGTAAGACAATTTCTAATTTTGTATAGGATGCCACAGGATTTGGAAAGTTCCCCGGCATCAAATGAGACGTGATGTTTCCAGTCAAGTCTCTGATCTACAATAACACAGAGAAATTTTGTTTCCACTATATTGCCACCTGTTGACCATTTCATTTGCCTTGTGTGTTAGGATAGAGGATTATCCTCCAAGAAAATAGCTTGACCTTCGTCTTATCAACATTTAGCGTCAGCTTGTTGGATGTGAACCAGTTAGAAACATGAACCAATTGATTATTTATATTAGTAATAGTATCATTGAGGTTTTCCCTGTCAAATAAACTGTAGTATTTGCAAAAAGTACAAAGGATAACCTGTTGCTAGTGTTAACAATGTCATTAATATATATAAGAAAGAGCAAAGATCCCAGGATCAACCCTTGCAGAACTCCTATATTTAAGTACTGGCAGATGATGATTGTTTATTCCAAGTCACTAAGTGTTTTCTCTCAAGAAGATAACTTTTTATCCAACTCATATCAATGGAACCAACTCCATAATGCTGTAATTCAGTTGAGATTAGGATATTGGCCAACATAAATACAGTCCAGAGTAAGTGGTGTGTGCACGAGTCCTACGCAGTGAACGGCAGAATTATTTATGTAGTTAGAGACAACCAGATAAATGCAAGCGTCGAACACCATTCAAGCGTTTAACTAACTGGAATGTAATGTTTAGATTGCACTCCCACTGCTGAAAGTTATATAAAATATATATATATATTGTTAACAATCACTCCTGGGTATTATTAAAAACTGCTCTGCCAAACAATACCATTCTCACATCTCTTAACCCTACAACTAATAACGGTAGTGAGCAATCTCACACCTGTGCCTCAATGGCTTGTTATATGAATGTCACAACATAAATTTCTGTCAGAGGTGTGTGATGTTGATTGTTGGCTTTGTTTTGTGTCTACTAGAGTAACTAGACTACTGTCAATTTATTGCAGTAAATGTAGTGATGTGTCTGTGATGTACAATTGTTGCTCAAACTATTATTCCTGTAGGAGTAACATAATATTGCACTCAGATTAAACAAAGATGTGTTTCACCTTGACTGATATTATGCGGTGTAGCTGTATAAAATCATGTTCTATTTTTCTTTGTTACTCTAAAAGCTGTCTGTTTAGGGCAGATTTTGTGTAGGGGCTTGTCCTTTTGTTGTTGCTTTAAATTTATATGCTTTCTAGGGAGATGCATTTGTCAAATAGTAATAGCATTGACCTGGGTGACTCTGCATTTTCCACATATTGCGACTGGGGTGACTCCCCGCGGTGGGAAACACGGGGTGACTGCCCGCACCCCCCTTTTGGGCAACAAAACGTTGGAAATGTCACTGTTTGACTACCGGGCTTGGAAGAGCAGGTCTTTGTTAGTAAGTATCAGCTACTTATAGAAATTCAATACCCGCTCAGAATTTTTGAAATATCGTCAAAGTGAAGGTGTGTTCTTCAGGTCCTCTATAATTTTAGTTTGGAAAAATCAACGTTCCGCAAACTTTGATGCTGTGTCTAGAGTTCCCATTGGATTAGGACCAATTTTGGTGGTGATGCTCGGAATATAATGTAGTTTGTTGCGTAGGAAAGATTTTGGAAATAAATGTAAACTTTTGTAGATGTATACAAATATACAACTGCGGGAAGTTGCCCCAGGTGAATAAACGATCAGGGCTGATTCCCCGCACTTATTTTGTTAATAAATATCTCTGTTTTTCTTCAATGAAAAGTAGTTGAATGCAATTATTTGCACACATAATGACATCTGGAAGTAAATGACCAACAATAATGACACCACAGCTAATTTCAAAATGCATAACTAATTTTTTAATGACCCAATGTTAATAACGCATGGTGACAAGTCTAGGCCTAAGTGTTGACTTAAGTTTAACACCCAGGAACGGTATTTTTTATAATATTTTCATACCAAGACGACAATACCTTACCTAGCCTGACTTGTATTCATGTTAATGCAATAGGTTTGCTATAGAATTGAAGAAATACTTTCTTTACATTATATAAAGTATTATTAAAAAGATTGTTTTTCTTAATATTTGCTCATTTACTGATACATTAGGGTCCTAATTAGTTTAGGATATGGAGAAATGACTTCCAGTAAAATTAGATTGCAATTATTGAAGAAAAACTTTGTTTTCCGTGGCAAAATCGGGAAAAAAACTTCCTTCGACAGTCAAGTATGATGGCAGCAAAAGACGAGCATCAAAAACAACTGTCACAGACGTAATATTTTACTCAACATTTTATTTTGAGCAACTGATATTTACTAATATAGGCGTGCTCTTTTGATTGTTACTCTCAAACTTTTAATTCGGGTTACAATTATTGATAAATGGGGGGTACGGGAAGTCACTCAGTTCGGTGCAGGAAATCGCCCCCGATTACAGGCTATAGCTTGCCGCACGGTTTTTCGTAAATAACTTCTTTTTGGTTGACAATTGAATGTTGAAACTTATGGTGCTTCATGATCATTATAGTAGCTATGCACACCTAAAATAGGAAGTTTCTTGGCCGCATACTTTTTGAGTTATTTTAAAGTATGCGTAAAATGCGGGGAGTCACCCTGGTCGACGCTAAAGCATGAGTGTCCATAAGGTTTTTGTGAAATTTATGATTACAATTTGTGAAGATGCAGTTTATTTGGAACAAGGTAAGTCCTTATTTAATGACAATTTGTGCAAATTGAAGTGTGTAGGATTTCTTGAAGTAGTTGCATTTTGTTAAGCAAAATTAGGTTTTAGGACTAAAGGGGTCCTCAAATTGTTAAAATTGCATTGTTCCATTGAAGCAAAGGAGTGAACTTTGGAATTTAACTCAAGGACTACAATGTCCATTCCAGGGAGATGTTCATGTGTGTTGACACTTCTATGGTGACATTCTTTGTCATACCATTCTTCAGTTCCTTTGCTGTTGAAACGGTCAATTGTCAGGGTAGTGTGTCGGCATGTAGTGTCATCATCGCTCAAGATTCCTCTTGTGATGGATGACCTCTGAGCCACTTGGTCAAACAAGGCTCTCACAAGTTCTATACCATCCTTTGTTTTCAAACTAACCAAATCTGTGGGCAGGGCAGTTGCCTTTCTACACCCAGCTGCTAGTGCATTCACTGTAGCTACACTAGTGGGAGTGTTGGCCACAGAACTGGTAGCTGCTGCAGCTGTAAACTTTGCATTGCTTGATGCTAGCTTGTCTTCACTTCATCTACCTTTGTTTCTTTTGAAGCTGAGTGCACCATGATGTCCAGTGATCTTGCAGTTCTTACAGAATGGTGCCTTCTCAAGGCACTCAGCAGAATGATGACCCAACTTTGGGCATTTGAAGCCCAACCTCAACTGTGATACCTGAGTTTTTCTCTTCAATTGTTTCATACCTTGTACAGCAATAGAGAGAATGACCTTCAGCACATAATGAGCATCCAGATGTTCCTACTTGGAAGGGTCCCACAGTTGACTGGGGTCCTTGGTTGTTTCCATCAGGTGGTCTGGAATGGTGTCCATTGGAATTGCTCCTTGAACTTCCTTGATAGTTTGGCTTCCAGCCTCCGTTTACCTGTGGCTTGAAGTCAGTCTCACAGTTCTCTAGTCTAATGATCTCAGACATGCGTGCGTCTTGGAATTCAGCCAATCTCCATGCAGCATCTGGGTCTCTGCCCCTACTGCAGGCTTCTTTGATCTTTGATGGTAGTTTGCACTAGATCGGGTGTACTATTATTGAGGAACAGTGCCTGCAGTCATTGAAGTCTACTCCTGCTGTCTTCAGATGGCAAAGGTTTACTTCCACCTTGTGCCTGTACTCTTGCAGAGATGAAATTGAATCAGCAGGTGCTGGAAGATCATCAAGTGCATCCAGATGTGCCATCCTAATGTAATCTTCGTTCCCATACAGCTTTTTCAGCATTGCCACCGCTAGTGGGTAAGACGCGTTTGTTGTAGCAATGCTGAAGACAAATGACAAACTCCATGAAGATGCCATCTCTGGATTACTTTGTCAAGGTCTCCCTGCAAAGCAGACACACCACCATCAACATCATGATGTTGGAAAGACAAATAAATTTAAAAATCATCAGCAAATGCGACAAACTTAGATACAAAGTCATCCGTCAAAAATTAACATATATGAGAAAGAGGGCTGGACCCAAGACTGAACCCTGTGGAACCCCACTCAGAACATCCCTGGGCTCACTATTCACTTCATCAATGCCAACACACTTAATCTGAGAATGAAGGAAACTACCAATCCACCTTGATACAACCTCAGAAACTCCATGAGCTTGCAACTTCAGAAGCAAAATGGGATGGGAAACAACATCAAATGCGTTTGAAAAATCAAGCATGGTCATATCTATATCCAAACCAGCATCAACAGACCTAACTATATCCAAATAGACCAGCAACATCTGATCCTCTGTTGATCTAGACTTCCTAATTAGAAACTGTCTGAAAGAAAGAAGCTGGTAAGATTCTAAATAGTCCACCAGCTTGGTAGCAACAATCCTCTCCATCAACTTTCAGCAAACAGAGGTAAGGCTAACTGGATGATAGTTGAGGAGATCATATCTAGATCTACTTTTAAAAATTGGAATTACCAATGAACTCTTCCATGCATCAGGGAGCATATCGCTCTGCAGAGAAAGGTTAAAGATTATAAAGAGAGGCTGTGTCAATTGCAGGACACACTCCCTCAGCAACTTTGGGTGGAGCCCGTCCATGCCCATTGCTGGACTAACATTGAGTCCCGCCAGAACGTCAACGACATTTCGAAACCTTATGTTGAACTTGCTTTTTTTGCCATCAAATAACTGGAAAGGAGCAGGATTGGGAGGAACATCCACTCTATATATGTCAGAGAAGGCAGATGACAGGAGCTCAGCCATCCCCAGTGGATCATAAACCAGATGTCCACCTGCATTATGAAGTGGTCCAACCCCAAGGCAACCTTTATTCTTCCTTTGTATATAAGCATGGAACAGCTTTGGGGAGTCACTATGCCATTGCATAAGGTATTCTTTGTACTGAGATTAGCTGAACAAAGCATGATTTTGAAACTGACAGTTGAGATAAAGTAAGATAGCTAGTGACTCCAAAGTATTATGATAATTTCTGCCAAACCTCCTACTTGAAATCTTGGACTCATCCCACATATTGGCTCTCCTCACCTTCAACCCCTGGGGAAGCCTCACAGACCATGGTACCCTAGGCGAGTCTCTAGCAAGAGTCACATGTTAGTCTATCAGCCTCCTCAGTACAGTGAGGAACACCCTACATGCTTCACAAACACCCAAGTAGACAAATTCAAGATGCCAATCCATTCTTGACAATGCTTTGGAAATAGCGCCGTAGTTACCCCGGCGCCAAGAATAGGTCGAAGCTTCTAGTCTTGCATCATCAGGCTCCAAGAGATTCACAAACAAACAATCACAAATAACAGGCAAGTGAGCACACTTCAGAAAAGGAGCCAAACAACAACATCCTCAACACAAGCTGGGCAACCAATTTTTGTATTTCTGACATTAGCATGGAACAGCTTGCAGTTATCAGTCATATTTAGTAAATTAAACTTGTGCTTCTATTGGAATCAAATGAATGTACGTAGTTCTTATTTAGCTCTATATATATATATGTATGATGCATGAAGCTTTCCAAGAGCAATGGCTGAACTGCAACCCTCTGCTCTCTGAACATGCTTGTATGCATGCCATGCCTCCAATCTTTCATGGGCAAAAGGGGGTGGTACACTGACAGATCTTTGGGGGCCAGAACAAATAGGCATGGTTGTTGTACAGTGTGCTGTTCTGGATTTTTTTTTTTTTTTTTTTTTTTTTTTTTTGTTTTTGTTTGTCATTCATGCGGATGGTTCATGTGATAGCCAATAATGCGCACTTATTCCAGTTCCTATACCTGTGTTAACATTGCTGTTCTCAACAGCATACTGGCGCGCATGGCTGTGCTGGCCTCCCCGGGCTCTGCTGCTCCCCACTTGATGTGGTCCTGCTGGAGGGGACTGCAAAGGTAAGAGATCAAAGGTAAGAGATGGTTGTATAAACTTGTCTTTGAGGGACATCACAACTGATGGCAGAAACTAATAATCTTTGCAGAATGTTGAAGAACTCAATTTAAACCCCCACTCAACCTGTATTGAGACAAAGCCTTGGAAATGTTGTCGTACTTGTCCTTAGGCCAAATACCTCTCTCCCACGACCATGTTCTTCTTCCCCTCCCCATTATAGATATAGCAACTTTATGTCAACAGGAAAATGCTGGCAGCAGGGAAGTGGCTACAACACAGACACCTCACCAACACAATCCTCCTCAGATGTGAAGAAGTGGAGGAGATCCAGCATATTGTCCGAAAATAAAAAAAGTGGGCCTCTATACCCATTGCAAAAGTCCAAGAGATGTGAAAGTCTAAAAATTGCAAGCCAATAGGCAAATTTTAGCCATCAATAAGATCCAAAGCCCACTCAATTGCAAGGAGTGTCATCACCTGTGATAAAGATTCCTTGCCAGGGCAAATGTTTAATAAAAAGTTCAATTAGCAGATGCTTTCCAAATGTGAACAAAAAGTGACAATGCACAGCTTCATTCTACAGGTCATAGGCTTCATCAATTAGGTGCACTGCTACAACATTTGGTAGCTATGTGCACTTCAAACACCTTATGCAAGGCTTCATCAATTATGTGCACTGCTACAACATTTGGTTGCTATGTAGCGACACCTCAAAACACCTTATGCAAATTCATTAGTGATTTCTACTTTTGAACTATGCTATCCATGACTTCCCCAACAGCACTACAGCCAGCATGTTTCACAAATAGTTATAACATGAATATTCAGCTTTATGAGTAAATCCAAAGGAAGTACTCTCTTTGTTAGCAAGTTTTGTTTAATATGTCCAACTTTTAAATTATAAAAATAACTTTAAAAGCTATTGGAGCTCAGCATAGATAGAAAGTTTGCTCATTTGACTCAGTGGCTTCACCATCCTGATCAGGAGCCCCACCTCCTTGATCAGTAAGAGCAGCACTACAGTCAGCCACTACAACACTACAACCAGCAGCAGCACCTGACCAGCTGTAGCAACACTGCGATCAGACACAACCAAATCGCAACCAGCTGCAGCAGCACGACCACAAACAGCTGTGGCAATACCTGGACCAGCTGCTGCTGTAGTAGTGTGTATGCATATTTTTCTACCTGTTGTATGTTGTTCGTGTAGCATGTCCTCTGTATTCATTGTCTCGTTGGGTAACTGCCCATTGCAGATTCACAAGGTCTACCACCATGTATGGCAAGTGAGGCAGGAGTGACCGGAATGGCTCCTCTTTTAGTGCAGGATTGCACTGCAACACCAGGACTAGATGCAACAATACCACGACCAGCTGCAGCAACACCACGACCGCTGCAGCAACACCACGACCAGCTTCAGCAACACCACGACCAGCTTCAGCAACACCACGACCAGCTTCAGCAACACCACGACCAGCTGCAGCAACACCACGACCAGCTGCAGCAACACCACGACCAGCTGCAGCAACACCACGACCAGCTGCAGCAACACCACGACCAGCTGCAGCAACACCTCGACCAATTGCAGCTGGACCACGACCAGCCGTATCAGCACTACCACCAGCTGCAGCAACACTACGATCGCTGCAGCAACACTCAGCATACGACCAGCTGCAGCAACATCACGACCAGCTGCAGCAACACCACAACCAGCTGCTGCTACACCACAACTAGCTGCAGCAACAGCACGACCAATTGCAGCTGGACCACAACCAACCGTATCAGCACTACCACCAGCTGCAGCAACACTACGACCAGCCATAGCCAAACCACGACCTGTCATAGCAGCACTGCGATCAGCCATAGCAACACCACAACCAGAAGCACCACGAGTCGCCAACCCTGGCGTAATTGCCCCGACTTGCAACAGGGGCAGCGATTCCTGCCTTCCCCTCAGGCTACAGCTGTTCAAGGCAAGCTTCCCCATGCTTTCCCCCATTCAATGTCTGCTGCAAGAGGTGCATCTGCTGTTGTGGACAGTGCTGTGTTGTCTGTTGTGGATGTTGAAAATATGATTAAGGAGAAAATTGCTGGGTCTACTGCTGTGTGTGGTGGAATCTGTGGTGGTCTATCTGTAGAAGATGTGATGAGTATAATTGAAGAGAAAGTGTCCGATTCGGGTAATGGTGAGTTGGTGCGTTCGGAGCTGAGAGAGATGGATGATCAGAAGCGTTGCAGGAAGTAGTAGTATATAGTATATATATTGATCGAATGATGCTGAAGTAATGAAAGGAATGTTTGATAGGATCTGTGGAATTTTGAATGTTGGCATAATTGAACCGAGTGACATGAAGTGTCTGAATGCTAATAGCTTATTTATAGTATTTGTGGAAAATGATGAGGAGAGATATACGTTGCTGAATGCTGCAAAAGGATTGATGCATGTTGAGAAGTTCAATTTTGTGTATGTTCTGGGAAATTTAACCTACCGTCAGCATCAGGAGTTGATTGCTAAGAGGGCAGTGTTGCGGAACTCTCCTCAGGGAGGGGGTGGTGATGTCAGCCGGAGTGGTTTTGGCTGCTGCAGGCGTGGCGGTGATGGTGGTGGTGTTGACGGTTATGGCAGCCATCGGGGTATTTATGATGGTGCTGATGGTCGTGGCGGTGCTAGCAACCGTGGTTTTTTGGCTGGCCGTGGTGTTGGTGGTCTTGAAGGTGCTGACGGTCGCGGTGTTGCTGACGGTCGCGGTGTTGCTGACGGTCGCGGTGTTGCTGGCGGTCGCGGTGTTGCTGGTGGTCGTGGGGGTGCTGAGGTGCGGGGGGGGCTCTGGTGTAGGCGGTGCTGTTGGACGGGGCGGTGGGGTTACTGGC
>SDVV010012802.1:0-15334 GCA_016164225.1 Gammarus roeselii | reverse complement strand
CGGCGGGGGTAAACCAGTGAAAAATGTCGGGGGGCCCTGCTGCTGACACCGGATCCTCGGACTGCACTCGTGACCCATAGTGTGTGTTGCGGGGTTACCGACTGGACTCTTCAGCACAAAAGGGCTAAGTTGTGTGAGTGTGAGCATGTGAGGTGCACCTTGCCGTCAGCCACCCCCCTTTCTGGGGGTTCGGCCTGGTGTCTGTATCTGTAAATAGGTTGTAGGAGAATATTTAATGCAATTAGTCTGTTGAAAAATATTCATTGCAAGTAGCTCGTAGGAGAATGTTTACAGCAAGTAGGTTGTAGAAGGATATTCAATGCAAGCAGACTGTAGGAGATTAATCATTAATCCTTGCAAGTAGGTAATTGTAGTCCATGTAATAGGAGACCATTAACTGCAAGTAGGTGTAGGATACTATTATGAACCGTTAAAAGTCGGGTGAACATTTCCGACCTATGATTTTGTTGTGAAATATCCAAGGACTCTGTGTGGCTCGGTTGATGTAGTCAAGAATTCTGTGGGGCTAGATTGATGAAGTCGAATTTCCGTGGGGCTAGGTTGGTGCAATTAGAAACTCTGTGGCTAGGTTGCTGTAGTCAAAAACTCTGTGGGGTTAGGTTGATGCAGTCAAAAAATGTGTGTGGCTTGGTTGATGAAGTCAAAAACTTTTTGGGGCTTGGTTGATGCAGCCATGAACTCTGTGTGGCTAGGTGTATGGTGCCAGAAACTCTGTGTGGCTTGGTTTCTTGATAAAAAAACTTGCAACCTCTGTGACAAAGTTTATGGATACAGAACTCAGAATCTGTGTGACTAGATTGATGTAGTCAAGAACATTCAGTGACTAGGTTGATACCGTGTTCGTCGGTCGAAAGACCCAATAACTGTTAATAGATGAGCTATATTTCGTAACCTTATACACAAGTAATTTATAAATTATATTTCCATGTCGCATCGGCTTCCTAATTACGATATTTCAATTTCTGATCGGACATATGGCATACCCGACACCGGGGCTGTGTTTCTGTGACACCAACAAACACCTTCCCAATGACAAATTGTGAGGAATGCAATCACATGACTTCGTAAAAACTCCTCCGTTATTTTGATTGAAGCGACATATCAATTTGTTTGAAAGACCGCGGGAATAAATTATTCTCAAAATGAAAAAGTTGTACTGTTTTAAACAAATTATTTCTATTTGTAATCATATCTTATAGCAACTTGTGCGTAGAAAAAGTTAATTGCTATTTTATAGCTTTCAGTAGGTCTATTTAGTTTAGTTTAGTCCTTTAATAACGAAATCATCCAAATGTAATTATTCTATTTCTAGGTGGAAAGTGATGCCCTGGAAACTGATCGGTCATCTACGATTCATTTATTAACGTGTATAATCATATAAGCCACATAATTCCTGTTGGAGGATTAACCGATAGATGAGATTACTGATTCGGTTTGTAAAGTTCTCTATTACAAATTTCGGAAAATTCCCTCGAAGATTATGCTTTTTATGTAACGGAAAATGGGGGTAACTAGTGAGGGGTTGCCTGATGTTCTTTGGCCGCAAGCTCCACAGGTTCACGAGCGTCATTTAACAGTACAGAATATCGTCGCTTTGTGCCGAATTCATTGCAGAGCAACGCGAAACGGGCTCATTTCTGTGAACAGAAAAATGACAGGTTCACCGGAATGAATCAACGTCAAATGTGCGGATGACCTCGCAACCCCTAGCATTTGTAATGATCGAACAATAAAATAATGTTTTTATGAGTTCACAAGTAACTTAATTTAATCAAATGTCCAATTAATAGTAGTATTAATTAGACATTTGAGTTATAAATGCGCGGCATCGTGTGTGCATTTGTAAATGTTGGAAGTACTCGTTTGTTTATATAGACACCTACTCCAGACAACTACTATATAGACACCTACTCCTGACACCTACTATATAGACACCTACTCCAGACACCTTCCATATAGACACCTACTCCATTCAACAGAAGAGAACCCTAAGAATTGTTTCGCATTGGCACTGAAAAACGGGTGATCATAAATTCGTTCACGGTTATCACAAGGAAGCAAAGGGCCAAACGCTTCTGTTCTTGAAATATTGACAGATTTTGGATAAATAAGAGCATGAATATAACATTTTAGGAATTCAATGAACTAGAAATAGAGGTTATCGTAAAAAAGACATACGTTTGCAATGCGTATGTATTATAGCGTTTGTTGAGTCGGTTTCACCGTTTCGGCTCGTTTTGTCGGTTCAAATCATTTCAACCACCATCTGGAGGCAGAAGTCGTGCAGGTGAAGGAATCTATCATTCCAACCACTGTCGGGACACAGAAGACTAGCGGGCGTAGCAAGTGATCATTCCACTACAACCATCTGAACATGGAAGACAAGCGCGTGAATGAAGCGATCATTCTAGCCACTATCAGGAGGCAGAAGACTCGCGGGTGAAGGAAGCGATCATTCCTATCACCATCAGGAGGCAGAAGTCTAGCGGGTAAGGAAAGCAATCATTCCAACGTTCATCTGAAGACAAAAACCGAACGAGTGATGAAGCGATCAATTCACCCACTGTCGGGGCACAAACGACTAGTGGGTGTAGTAAGCGATCATTTCACCCAACTGTCGAGACACAAAAGACTAGTGAGGGTAGGGAGCGATCATTTCACCCACTGCCGGAACACAAAAGACAAGCGGGAGAAGGGAGCGATCATTCCAACCTCCTTCAGAATATACTAGACTCGCGGCTGATAAAAAGCGATCATTTCGAAACCAACAAAAAACCAAAGACGAACGGGTGAAGAAAGCGACCATTTCAACCACCATCGGAAAAGAGAAGACAAACAGGGGAAGGAAGAGATCATACCAACCACCATCGAAAGAAAGAAGGCAAGCAGGGGAAGTAAACGATCTTTCCAAACACCATCGGAAGAGAAAAGACAAGCGGGAAATGGAAATTATCTTTCGAAAAAACATCGGAAGAGAAAAGACAAGCGAGGGAAGGACACGATCATTCTAACCCCCATCGGAAGAGAGAAGACAAGCGGGAGAATTGAACGATCATTCTAACCATCATCGGAAGAGAAAAGACATGTAGGAAATAGAAACGATCGTTCCAGCCACCATCAGGTGAGAGAAGACAAGCAAAGCGAGGGAAGAAAACGATCATTCCAACCACCATCGGAAGAGAGAAGACAAACGGGGAAGGAAGCGATCATTCCAACCACCATCGGAGGAGAGAAGTCAAGCGGGGGAAGGAAGCGATCATTCCAACCACCATCGGAAGAGAGAAGACAAGCGGTAGATGGAAGCGATCATTCCAACCACCATCGAATGAGAGAAGACAAGCGGGTGAACTAAACGATCATTCCAACCACCATCGAAAGAAAGTAGACAAGCGGGGTAAGCAAGCAATCGTTCCAACCCCTATCGGAAGAGAGAAGACAAGCGGGGGAAGGAAACGATCGTTCCAACCACCATCAGAAGAGAGAAGACAAGCAAAGCGAGGAAGGAAACGGTCGTTCCAACCCCCGTCGGAAGAGAGAAGACAAACGGGGAAGGAAGCGATCATTCCAACCACCATCGGAAGAGAAAAAAAAAGCGGGTGAAGTAAACGATCATTCCAACCACCATCAGAAGAGAAAAGAAAAGCGGGAAAGGAAGCGATCATTCCAACCAAAATCGGAAGAGAGAAGTCAAGCGGAGGAAGGAAACGATCCTTCCAACCACCATGGGAAGAGAGAAGACAAGCGGGGGATAGAAACGATCATTTCAACCACCATCGGAAGAGAGAAGACAAGCGGGGGAAGGAAGCGATTATTCCAACAACCATCGGAAGAGAGGAGACAAGCGGGGAAAGGAAACGATCATTCCAGCCACCATTGGAATAGAATGGACAAGCGAGGGAAGAAAACAATCATTCCAATCACCATCAGAAGAGAGAAGACAAGTGGGGGAAGGAAGCGATCATTCCAACCACCATTGGATGAGAGAAGACAAGCGGAGGAAGGAAACGATCATTCCATCCACCATCGGAAGAGGAAAGACAAGCGGGGAAAGAAAGATCATTCCAACCACCTTTGGAAGAGAGGAGACAAGCAGGAAAAGAAGCGATAGTTCCAACCACAATCGGAATAGATAAGACAAGCGAGGGAAGGAAACAATCATTCCAACCACCATCGGAAGAGAGAAGACTAGCGGGGCAAGGAATCGATCATTCCAACCACCATCGAAAGAGAGAAGACAAGCCGGGGAAGAAAGCGATCATTCCAACCACCATTGGAAGCGAGAAGACAAGCGGGAGAAAAAAAAAAGATCATTTTAACCACCATCGGAAGAGGGAAGACAAGCGGAGGGGGGAAATGATCATTCAAACCACCATCAGAAATGAGAAGACAAGCGGAGAGAAGAAACGATGATTCCAACCACCATCGGAGGAGAGAGGACATGATGAGGAAACAAACTATCATTCTAACCACCATCGCAAAAGAGGAGACAAGCGGGGGAAGACAGCGATCATTTCCACCACCATCGGGAGAGAGGGGACAAGCGGGGGAAGAAAACGATCATTCCAACCACCAGCAAAAGAGAGAAGACAAGTTAAGGAAGGGAACGAACATTTCAACCCCCACCGGAAGCGAGAAGACAAGCAGGGGAATGAAACGATCATTCCAACCACCATCGAAAGAGAGAAGACAAGCGGAGGAAGGAAACGATCATTCCAACCACCATCGAAGAGAGATGACAAGCGAATAAAGGAAACGATCATTCCCACCACCATCAGACAGGAAAAGACAAGCGGAGGAAGTTACTGATCATTCCATCAACCATCCGAAGAGAGAGGACAAGCGGGGAAAGAAAGATCATTCCAACCACCATTGGAAGATAGAAGACAAGCGGGAAAAGAAGCGATAATTCCAACCACCATCGATAAATGAGAAGACAAGACGGGGAAGAAAGCGATCATTCTAACCACTTTTAAAAGAGAAAAGACAAGCGGGGTAGGAAACGATCATTCAAACCACCATCGGAAGAGAGAAGGCAAGCGGAGAGTGGGAAACGATCATTCTAACCACCATCAGAAAATAGAAGACAAACAGAGAAAACAAACGAACACCCAACCCACATTGGCACATAGAAGACAAGCGGGGAAGGAAACGATCATTCACACCACCATCACAAGAGAGAAGACAAGCGGAGGGAGGAAACGATCATTCCATCCACCATCGGAAGAGAGAAGACGAACGGGGGGAGAAAGCGATCATTCCAACCACCATCGGAAGAGAGAAGACAAGCGGTGAAAGGAAGCGATCATTCCAACCACCATCGGAAGAGAGAAGACAAGCGGGTGAAGTAAACGATCATTCCAACCACCATCAGAAGAGAGAAGACAAGAGGGGGAAAGAAGCGATCATTTCAGACACCATTGGAAAAGAGAATACAGGCGGAGAAAGGAAACGATCATTCTAACCACCATCGTATGAGAGAAAACAAGCGAATAATGGAAACAGTCATTCCAACCACCACGGAAGAGAAAAGACAAGCGGGGGAATGAAACGATCATTCCAACCACCATCGGAAGAGAGAAGACAAGCGGGGGAAGGAAACGATCATTCCAATCACCATCGAAAGAAACAAGACAAGCGGGGAAGGAAGCGATCATTCCAACAACCACCGGAAGAGAGAAGTCAAGCGAAGGAAGGAAACGATCCTCCCAACCACCATCGGAAGAGAGACGACAAGCGGGGGAGAAAAGCGATCATTCCAAGCACCATTGGAATTGAGAAGACAAACGGGGTAGGAAACCACCATTTCAACTACCATTGGAAGAGAGAAGACAAACGGGTGAAGAAAGCGACCATTTCGACCACCATCGGAAAAGAGAAGACAAACAGGGGAAGGAAGAGATCATACCAACCACCATCGAAAGAAAGAAGACAAGCAGATGAAGTGAACGATCTTCCCAAAAACCATCGGAAGAGAAAAGACAAGCGAAAAATGGAAATTATCTTTCGAAAAAAACATCGGAAGAGAAAAGACAAGCGAGGGAAGGACACGATCATTCTAACCCCCATCGGAAGAGAGAAGACAAGCGGGAGAATTAAACGATCATTCTAACCATCATCGGAAGAGAAAAGACATGTAGGGAACAGAAACGATCATTCCAGCCACCATCAGGTGTCAGAAGACAAGCAAAGCGGAGGAAGAAAACGATCATTCCAACCACCATCGGAAGAGAGAAGACAAAAGGGGAAGGAAGCGATCATTCCAACCACCATCGGAGGAGAGAAGTCAAGAGGGGGAAGGAAGCGATCATTCCAACCAACATCGGAAGAGAGAAGACAAGCGGTAGATGGAAGCGATCATTCCAACCATCATCGAATGAGAGAAGACAAGCGGGTGAACTAAACGATCATTCCAATCACCATCGAAAGAAAGAAGACAAGCGGGGTAAGGAAGCAATCGTTCCAACCCCTATCGGAAGAGAGAAGACAAGCGGGGGAAGGAAACGATCGTTCCAACCACCATCAGAAGAGAGAAGACAAGCAAAGCGAGGAAGGAAATGGTCGTTCCAGCCCCCGTCGGAAGAGAGAAGACAAACGGGGAAGGAAGCGATAATTCCAACCACCATCGGAGGAGAAAAGACAAGCGGGGGAAGGAAGCGATCATTCCAACCACCATCGGATGAGAGAAGACAAGCGGTGGAAGGAAGCGATCATTCCAACCACAATCGGAAGAGAAAAAAAAAGCGGGTGAAGTAAACGATCATTCCAACCACCATCAGAAGAGAGGAGAAAAGAGGGAAAGGAACGATCATTTCTAACACCATTGAGAAAGAGAATACAGGCGGGGGAAATAAACGATCATTCCAATCACCATCGAAAGAAAAAGACATGCGGGGAAGGAAGCGATCATTCCAACCACCATTGGATGAGAGAAGACAAGCGAAGGAAGAAAACGATCATTCCATCCACCATCGGAAGAGGGAAGACAAGCTGGGAGAGAAAGATCATTCCAACCACCTATGGAAGAGAGGAGACAAGCGGAAAAGAAGCGATAGTTCCAACCACAATCGGAATAGATAAGACAAGCGAGGGAAGGAAACAATCATTCCAACCACCATCGGAAGAGAGAAGACTAGCGGGGCAAGGAATCGATCATTCCAACCACCATCGAAAGAGAGAAGACAAGCCGGAGAAGAAAGCGATCATTCCAACCACCATTGGAAGCGAGAAGACAAGCGGGAGAAAAAAACGATCATTTCAACCAAAATCGGAAGAGGGAAGACAAGCGGAGGGGGGAAATGATCATTCCAACCACCATCAGAAATGAGAAGACAAGCGGAGAGAAGAAACGATCATTCCAACCACCATCGGAAGAGAGAGGACATGAAGAGGAAACAAACTATCATTCTAACCACCTTCGCAAAAGAGGAGACAAGCGGGGGAAGACAGCGATCATTTCCACCACCATCGGGAGAGAGAAGACAAGCGGGAGAAGGACACGATCATTCCAACCACCAGCGGGAGAGAGAAGACAAGCGGGGGAAGGAAACGATCATTCCAACCACCAGCATGAGAGAGAAGACAAGTTAAGGAAGGGAACGATCATTTCAACCCCCACCGGAAGCGAGAAGACAAGCAGGGGAATGAAATGATCATTCCAACCACCATCGAAAGAGAGAAGACAAGCGGAGGAAGGAAACGATCATTCCAACCACCATCGAAGAATGATGCCAAGCGAATAAAGGAAACGATCGTCCCAACCAACATTGGATGATAGAAGACAAGCGGGAGAAGGAAACGATCATTCCCACCACCATCAGAAGAGAGAAGACAAGCGGAGGAAGGAACTGATCATTTCATCAACCATCGGAAGAGAGAGGACAAGCGGGGAAAGAAAGAACATTCCAACCACTATTAAAAGAGAAAAGTCAAGCGGGGTAGGAAACGATCATTCCAACCACCATCGGAAGAGAGAAGGCAGGCGGAGAGTGGGAAACGATCATTCTAACCACCATCAGAAAATAGAAGACAAACAGAGAAAACATACAAACATTCAACCCACATTGGCAAATAGAAGACAAGCGGGGAAGGAAACGATCATTCACACCACCATCAGAAGAGAGAAGACAAGCGGAGGAAGGGAAACGATCATTTCATCCACCATCGGAAGAGAGAAGTCGAACGGGGGGAGAAAGCATCATTCCAACCACCATCGGAAGAGAGAAGACAAGCGGTGAAAGGAAGCGCTCATTCCAACCACCATCGGGAGAGAGAAGACAAGCGGGTGAAGTAAACGATCATTCCAACCCCCAAAAGAAGAGAGAAGACAAGAGGGGGAAGGAAGCGATCATTTCAGTTACCATTGGAAAAGAGAATACAGGCGGAGAAAGGAAACGATCATTCTAACCACCATCGTATGAGAGAAAACAAGCGAAGAATGGAAACAGTCATTCCAACCACCACGGAAGAGAAAAGACAAGCGGAGGAATGAAACGATCATTACAACCACCATCGGAAGAGAGAAGACAAGCGGGGGAAGGAAACGATCATTCCAATAACCATCGAAAGAAACAAGACAAGCGGGGAAGGAAGCGATCATTCCAACAATCACCGGAAGAGAGAAGTCAAGCGAAGGAAGGAAACGATCCTCCCAACCACCATCGGAAGAGAGAAGACTAGCGGGGGAACGAAAAGATCATTCCCACCACCATCAGAAGAGAGAAGCAAGGGGAGGAAGGAAACAATCATTCCATCCACCTATGGAAGAGAGCAGACAAGCGGGGAAAGAAAGACCATTCCAACCACCATTTGAAGAGAAAAGACAAGCATGAAAAGAAGCGATAATTCCAATCACCATCGGAAGAGAGCAGACAAGCGAGGGAAGGAAGCGATCATTCCAACCACCATTGGAAGAGAAAAGACTAGCGGGGGAAGGAAATGATCATTACAACCACCATCAGACGAGAGAAGACAAACGGAGAAAAGAAACTATGATTCCAAACACCATCGGAAGAGAGAAGACAAGCGTGGGAAAGAAACGATATTTACAACCATCATCGGAAGAGAGAAGACTAGCGGGGGAAGGAATCGATCATTCCAACCACTATCGAAAGAGAAAAGACCAGCGGGGGAAGGAAGCGATCATTCCAACCACAATCGTATGAGAGAAGACAAGCGGAGAGAGGGAGCGATCATTTCAACCTCCAACGGAAAAGAGAAGACAAGCGGAGGAAGGAAACGATCATCACAACCACCATCGGAAAAGAAACGACAAGCGGGGAAAGGAATCCATCAATTATTCCAACCACCATCGAATGAGAGAAGACAAGCGGAGGAAAGAAGCGATCATTCCAACCGCCATCGAATGAGAGAAAATGAGCGGAGGGAGGAAACGATCATTCCAACCACTACCGGAAGAGAGAAGACAAGCGGGGGAAAAACGGTCAATCCAAACACTATCGGAAGAAAGAAGACTACTAGCGGGGAAGGGAATCGATCATTCCAACCACCATCGGATGAGAATAAAACCGATGGTCGGAAGCGATCATTCCAGCCATCATCGGACGGGAGAATACAAGCGGGGAAAGGAAGCGATCATACCAACCACCATCGGAAGAGAGAAAACAAGCGGGGGAAGTAAAGATCATTCCAACCTTTAACGGAAGAGAGCTGACAAGCGAGGGAAGGAAACAATCATTATAACCACCATCGGAAGATTGAAGACAATCGGGGGGAGGGAGCGATCATTCCAACATCTTCGGAGGAGAGAAGACAAGCGGAGGAAGGAAGCGATCATCCCAACCACTATTGGAAGAGAGAAGACAAACGGGAAGGAAACTATCATTACAGCTTCCATCGGAAGTGAGAAGACTAGCGGGAAACAAAACGATCATTCCAACCACCACCGGAAGGGAGAAGACAAGCGGGGGAAGGAAATGATTATTCCAACCCCCATCAGAGAAAGAAGACAAGCGGAGGAAGGGAACGATCATTACAACCACCATCGGGAGACAGAAAACAAGCGAGGAAAGGAATCCTCCAATACAGTAATTCCGACCACCATCAAAAGAGAGAAGACAAGCGGAGGGAAGAAGCGATCATTCCAACCACCATTGAATGAGAGAAGTTGAGCGGAGGAAGGAAACGGTCATTCCAACCACCATCGGAAAGGAGAAGACAAACAGGGAAAAAAACGGTCAATCCAAACACCATCGTAGGAGAGAAGACTAATGGGGAAGAAATCGATCATTCCAACCACCATCGAAAGAGAGAAGACAAGCGGGGGAAGGAAGCAATCATTCCAACCACCATCGGATGAGAGAAGACAAGCGTAGGAAGGAAGCGATCATCCCAACCACCATCGGGAGAGAGAAGACATGCGGGGACGGAAACAATCATTCCAACCACCATCGTAAAAGAGAAGACTAGCGGGGGAAGGAATCCATCATTAATTCCAACCACCATCGAAGGAGAGAAGACAAGCGCAGGAAGGAAGCGATCATTCCAATCACCATCGGATGAGAGAAGACAAGCGGAGGAAGGAAGCGATCATTCCAACCACCATCGGAAGAGAGAAGGCAAGCGGGGAAAGGAAGCGATCATTCCAACCGCCATATGAAGAGAGGATACAGGCGGGAGAAGGAAACGATAATTCCAACCACCATCAGATTAGAGAAGACAAGCGAAGGAAGAAAACGATCATTTCAAACACCATCGGAAGAGAGAAAACAAGCAGGGCAATGAAACGATCATTCCAGCCACCATCGGAAGAGCGAAGACAAGCGAGGGAAGGAAACAATCATTCCAATCACCATCGAAAGAAAGAAGACAAGCGGGGAAGGAAGCGATCATTTCAATCACCATCGGATGAGAGAAGTCAAGCAGAGGAAAGAAACAATCATTCCAATCACCTTCGGAAGAGAGAAGACAAGCGGGGGAAAGAAACTATCATTCCAACCACCATCGGAAAAGAGAAATTAAGCGGGGGAAGGAAGCGATCATTCCAACCACCATCGGACGAGAGAAGACAAGCGGGGAAAGGAAACGATCATTCCAACCATCATCAGAATAATAAATACAAGCGAGGGAAGAAAACGACCATTCCAACTACCTTCGGAAGAGAGAAGACAGGCGGGGGAAGGAATGGACAATTTCAACCAACATTGGAAGAAAGAAGACAAACGGGGGAAGGAAACGATCAATTCAACTACCATCGGATGAGTGAAGACAAACGGAGGAAGGAAACGATCATTCCAAACACCATCGAAAGAGAGAAGACAAGCAGGGGAAAGAAACGATCATCCCAACCACCATCGGAAGAAGACAAGCGGGGGGCAGGAAGCGGTCATTCCAACTACCATCGGAAGAGAGAAGACAAGCGAGAGAAGGACACAATCATTCCAACCACCATCGGAAGAGAGCAGACAAGCGGGGTAAGGAAACGATCAATACAGCCACCATCGGAAGAGAAAAGACAAGCATGGGAAGGAGGCGATCATTCCAACCACCATCGGCAGAGAGAAGACAAGCGGAGGAAGGCAGCGAACATCCCAACCAACATTGGAAGATAGAAGATCCTCGGGGAAGGAAACGATCATTCTCACCACCATCAAAAGAGAGAAGCAAGTGGAGGAAGGAAACGGTCATTCCATTCACCTTCGGAAGAGAGAAGACAAGCGGGGAAAGAACGACCATTCCATCCACCATCTGAAGAGAGGAGACAAGCATGAAAAGAAGCGATAATTTTAATCATCATCGGAAGAGAGAAGACAAGCGAGGGAAGGAAACGATCATTCCAACCACCATCGGAAGAGAGAAGACTAGCGGGGAAGGAATCGATCTTTCCAACCACCATCGAATGAGAGATGAAAAACCGGGGAAGGAAGCGATCACTCCAGCCACCATTGGAAGAGAGAAGACAAACGGGAGAAGGAAACGATCAATTCAACTACCATCGGATGAGAGGAGACAAAGGAAGAAAAGAAACTATGATTCCAACCACCATCGGAAGAGAGAAGACAAGCAGGGGAAAGAAACTATCATTCCAACCACCATCGAAAGAGACAAGACAAGCGGAAGAAGAAAGCGATCATTTCGACCACCATCGGAAGAGAGAATACAACCGGGGGTCGGAAGCGATCATTCCAACCACTATCGGAAGAGAGGAGACAAGCGGTCGGAGGAAGCGATTTTTCCAACCACCATAGGAAGAGAGAAGACAAGCGGGGGAAGGAAACTATCAATTCAACCTCCATCGGGAGAGAGAAGACAAGCGAGGTAAAAGAAACGATCATTCCAGCCACCATCGGGAGAAAGAAGACAAACGGGGAAAGGAAACGATTATTAAAACCACCATCGGAAAAAAGAAGACAAGCGGGGGAAGGAAGAGATCATATCGGAAGCACCATCGGAAGAGAGAAGACAAGCAGGGGAAGGAAGCGATCATTCCAACCACCAACGGAAGAGAGAAGACAAGCGGAGGAAGGAAATTATCATTCCAACCACTATCGCGAGAGAGAAGACAAGCGGGGGAAGTAAGCAATCAATCCAACCACCATCAGAAAAGAGAAGACAAGCGGGGTAAGGAAACGATCCTTCCAACCACCATCAGAAGAGAGAGGACAAACAGGGAAAAGAAACGATCAATCCAACCACCATCGGAAGAGAAAAAAAAAGCGGGGAAAGGAAGTGATCATTCCAACCACCATTGAAACAGAGAAGACAAGCGAGGTAAGGAAACGATCATTCCAACCACCATCAGGAGAGATGAGACAAGCGGGAGGAGGAAGCGATTATTCCAACAACCATTGGAAGTGAGAAGACAAGCGGGATTAGGAAACGATCCTTCCAACCACAATCGGAAGGGAGAAGACAAGCGGGGTAAGGAAACGATCATTCCAACCTTCATCGGAAGAGAGAAGACTAGCAGGGGAATGGAATTATTATTCCAACCACCATCGGAAGAGAGAAGACAAGCGGGGGAAGGAAGCGATTATTCCAATCACCATCGGAAGAGAGAAGACAAGCGAGGAAAGGGAACGATCATTCCACCCACCATCGGAAGAGAGAAAACTAAAGGGGGAATGAATTTATTATTCCAACCACCATTGGAAGAAAGAAGACAAGTGGGGAAAGGAAGAGATCATTCCAACCACCATCGGAAGAGAGAAGACAAGCGGGGGAAGGGAACGATCATTCCACCCACCATCGGAAGAGAGAAAACTAAAGGGGGAATAAATTTATTATTCCAACCACCATTGGAAGAGAGAAGACAAGTGGGGAAAGGAAGAGATCATTCCAACCACCATCGGAAGAGAGAAGACAAGCGAGGGAAGGGAACGATCATTCCATCCACCATCGGAAGAGAGAAAAGTAAAGGGGAAATGAATTTATTATTCCAATTACCATCGGAAGAGAGAAGACAAGCGGGGAAAGAAACCGATCATTCCAACCACCATCGGGAGAGAGACGACACGCGGGGGAAGGAGCGATCATTCCGTGTTTTTATATTTCATCATCTTTTTGTGCATACAGGGGAAAATACATCAGATTATCGATCTCAAGAACGCTAACCCAACAGAAATAAGGGACGGATATTCTTTATTCTAGTGGCTCTTTAGCAAACATTTCCTTAGATATTACAAGATTTGTTTGTTTACCAATTTCACAATGATCCGGTATCCTTCAATAATTACTAGCACCTAATGGCCCACAAACATTTTATCAGTTATGCACTTCGGCGCTTAGGAGAGCCCTTCGCATGTCGTCCAGTCCTGAAATCTTCCCGTCTTATGACGTGCGACGTTACTGCAGCCAACATCACTTCATTGGCACTGCTTTAACAGTCAACGGGCCCCGTCCCTTGTTGTCCAAACTCAGCTGCTGTTGGTCCTCATCCCAATAACAACTGCTGCTAAAATAATCACGTTAGATTTCTAAAAGGAATCCACACACTCTTCAATCGCTTTAAACACTGAGACAAACATAATAAAGTTGGCCCACTCACAGCACGGAGTGTATGAGGAGAGGTGCGGAGAGCATGGACGGTACGACACGATTACGGCAAGGGTGGCGCAAGACTGTCCCCTCTCACCGAGGCGCACTGAAGGTAGCAAGCGTCGTCTGCTGCCACTGGCGTGTCCCTGTTTCCCGGCCAATAACCCAGTTTCCAGACGCCACCGGACAAGCTACCGGCGCCAGTCCCTCGCAGAGCGTCCTGCTCGGTGCAGGCACTGGCACACTGCCATCTCTTTGTGTCCGAAGCAGCAGGATCGTGATGCAATCGTTTATTTCCTTTTAGATTTGTCTCATCATACAACAAAATGGAAATTATTTGTGAGCCGAATATGTCTCATCACGCTGCGGGTTGCAAGTGGTTTGTATGCCAGGCTTGTCGCATCATTCAGCGGGTTTAAATAGGATGAACAGTTTAGAGAGCCACGCATAAATTATCCATTTCGTTATCAAGAAAATTATTAGGTATTTTTTGCCGTATGCGTTGGCGTGCACACATACCAAAAGACAATTAAAAACAATTTTAATTTCGATAGAGCTGTCGTTTCCGCTCACAGTAAAGTGCGAACATGTCAGAAATAAACAACCTCGGACCCTACGGGGGAGCTCACTAAGGCTTACTTCAGATATTTGGTGCTGAGAGGTCCCGTAATGTAATCTAAACAAACAGCGGGATGCAATTTTTTTTTCGTTCGGATTTATCTCATCATACAGCGGAATGCAAGCGTTTGACATGCCAGATTAGTCTCATCATACAGCGAGATGTAAGCGTTTGGCATGTCAGATTAGTCTCATCATACAGCGAGATGCAAGCGTTTGACATGCCAGATAAGTCTCATCATACAGCGGAATGCAAGCGTTTGGCATACCAGATTAGTCTCACCATACAGCGGTGTGGATGGGTTTTCTCTCACCTTCGCTTACCCATCCTTTAGAGGTTACCTTTATTATTAGTTATTACACACACATCTTAAAACAACATGACATTTTATCTCTTAATACATTGGAGCAGATCATTACCATGTGGTTGGGTTTTCTCTCACCTTCGCTTATTAAACCCAACCTTCATGACATCCTATTTAAACAATTTACATACATAGATTTATAAATTTTAATGTCATTAAACCCAAAATCCAGACTGGTGATATTTGGGGTCATTTTTAGGTCTATTTTTTGAATACTCATTACCTTTAGTTTTTGACGAACGACGCCATATTTATCTTGGAGTCGTTACAAAGGGGCACGTCTGTGGCGTAGCTATAATTACTAGAAATAACTACAAAGAAAATCCCTACCTAACATT
>SDVV010012801.1:0-15334 GCA_016164225.1 Gammarus roeselii | reverse complement strand
TAATAAAGTACGCCAATCTAGAATTCACAGTAAACTTTGCCAGTATCATGTACTTGTTTTCCATGAATCTATCATATGGTTCCCACGGAATTTCATTCAAACTGAATGCACTCCAGTGAGGTGTTAGACGCTCCATCTGATAAAGACAGCCTCAGCCGATTGTCATGAGTTGACTAACTTATAGAAACTTACGCTTACTCAGTGCTTGTGAATGTTCAATTTGTATCCTCTCGCATCGAACTAGCTTCCTGATGCGTCTCAGAGCCTGTCGGAGGCTACCTTCATGGAATAGTTTGGAAACAACAAAAGAGACGAGAATGCCAAACCTATTCTTGGATTTGTCTGGTTCATCACACTCCCAAAGTGAAGGAAGTTGTTGTGTTGTTTTGTGTTAGCTGAACAGCGAAGGTCTAAGCAGGCGGTCTGCATGCAGCGCGGTGCCGGGAATCGCTTCTCAACCACGGGCGCAGAAACACACTTATTCAATAAATTGCAAATACTTGAGAGGTTGTGCCTGTTAACAATGAGATACGAAGGGATAGAAAATGTCTCAGAATCCAAGGCAAGGCAAGAAACCCAAACGATTTTCGCTCTGGTTATTTATCACAAATAAGCTGGGCAGATTGTTTATCCCTGAACAAACTGAAATTTGGCCGTTCTAGAATAAAATAATAGATTATCCAAGACGTATTTTTTGTTCTTAAATGAAATTCGAAAACTAGGAAGACTGCTGGTACCATTTAATTGAGAATATAATTAATTTTTCTACTCAAACAATGGAAGTCATTCTGCCGCGAAGTGTGATGCAAGGATGAAAAAATATAACATGGCAATTTTCCAGATTATATTGATGTTTTAATGACATTATTATTTAAGTGCATTTCAAATATGGTACGCCATTATCATTGTTATTTACTGACCAGTAACATTTTTTTTATATATGATTCTGACGGTTTTTCACTGACGGCTTGACAAATACATGTATTTTTTATAGAGTTTATACAGGGTGTCTGCGAAAAAATAAGTCGATTTAAAACGCTGTAGTTTATAAAATATTAGTGCGAAAAGGCGTAAATAGGTTTAATTGAAAATAAATGAATTTAAAGTTTTATTTGGAATCATACATACGGTATAATGAATATACAGGGACATCTGTAAAACCTCTATTTAGTTTGTGTTTATTAGCCCCAGAATAGCACAATTAATCAAACAGATACAATTTGTCGTGGAAGAAATGATTGAACAAGGATCCGTGTTCACTAGAGTTTGTCAATTTCAAGCAAGATATGGAACACGATTATCGAAAAGAACAGTTCAAAGCAATTACTCTGAGTGTAATGTTCACGGACAGTGCATATTTAAATAAAGAAAATTCGGGTCATCCAAAAACAGCAAAGAGACAAGCACGAATTAACATGGTAAGGATCGTAATTAACGATGATAAAACGGAGTCAGTGAGAAAATTGTCTGCTGAAACCAGGTAAAGAAAACTAATGTTCATGTTATTCTAAAAAAAGAAATCTCACCGCAGGATAATGATAGAAGGTTATTATTTTGCAGCAGAAATAAAAACATGGGCAGGGCTGATCAAATATTGTTGAATAACATAATTTTAAACGATGAATGTCTCATTTATTTGAAAGGTATGCCAAATAGACAAATTATCAAAATTGGTAGCTAACTAAGCCAACTGATTTCTTTGAAAAACCTTTACACTCCCCAAGATAACGGTATGGTGTAGATTAAATGGATATAGTATTTACGGGCCGTACTTTTTTGAGTACCCTGAAACAGAACAATCAGAAGTAATTGACCGATATACTTATCTGAAAATATTGACACAATGTTTCCTAGTAACACATATCCTGTTGAATGGTTTCAACAGGATGGAGTTATAGCCCACATCGCACGTACCACCATATCAGTAGTGTAAAGGGTCCTGAAACGCAATTTTTTGGGGGCACAGTAGAGGACCTACCCTCCCTCTGCAAAACGTTGGATGCGCTCCTGGATATAGGGTCCGAAAACACTTTTCTTCTATGCGGACAATGTAATGGTTAGGATGTATCTGATTATTTTTTGTCCGACTTAGCCTCTATGTATCTTGGACATTGCAATAATTATTAAATACTTTTGGGGTCTAGTTAATCACATTTGTGTCAATTTAATTACTTTCGGGTGTCCAGAAATGCAAGGGCCACTTAACTCACAGGGGCAGAGCTGTATTCGTTACTGTCATATAGAGATCTTATCTTGAGTCGCACTCCTATCGTTTTCACCGCCTAATAACCAAATAAAATGCTTATATGAATATCGTTATAATACACTTGGACATGTAGTAGGGTGTACCTTCAATCACTTCCCGCGTGGCTGGTAGGAATATCGTTATAATACATTTGGACATACAGTAGGGTGTACTTTTAATAACTTGCCGTGTGGCTGGTAGGAATATCCTTATAATACATTTGGACATGCAGTAGGAGACCTCCCCTCCCCCTCGCGGCAAAAAGTTGGATGCGCTCCTGGAAGATTGTGTGAGATTATCTTGCTCGCATAAATCAATGTTCGTCCACGGTGTTAGAAGTTATTGAATTAGCCTGTTTGCAAGATCGATTTGGCAGTATGCAAAGGAATTCATTCGTATTATTAGTTTATGGTATTCTACTATATTATTCAATTTGGTTGTATATACTGTATTGTTATGTTTCCAAGTCAAAATTGCTATTATGTATATTTATATTTATTAGAAAGTTATTTATTAGAAACATTTACACAAGGAAAATTATATCATTCTATTTTCATCAATTTAGGAGCGGTTGCAGTGTTTACTTTTCACGTAGTTTTTCAATCTGTACGACAATGGACAATGAAACATGTTTAAGTATACATTTCATGATTTAAAACATGATTAAGTAGGATCATTTACATATAAGGATTATATACATATTAGGATCATTTACAGCATAAAACCTGAAGACGTAGACGTACTTCCGTCATTCACCTACCTACACACGCCAAAGACGGTCCCACCTGCCTTTCGTCTTTTTCCATGTTAAATCCATTTGTACATCGACATCATCATCACCCAAGACACATCCCTTCCTCTTTTTTAGTGACGGTAGGTTCAACTTCAATGGGTTTTTGAGAATGTCTGGATGCCCATAGGCACGAGTTGTGCACGCATCAAAAATTCTATCGGTTGTCTCAAATTTACTAAGGCAATTCCTAAGAGTGCGTATAGTTTGAAAGGGGCATGCTTGCACGCGAATGTCGTGTACGGTCTCAAAGTGTGTGTGTGTTTTCTGGTTATGTATGTCTCTGTGTTGTTCATTTATGACTTTGGCTTGTGTCTGGTAATTGCCACGCTTCGCAACTGATTTTGGGGCGTTGGACTCGAACAACATGCTGTTACACTTTGGTTGCAAGCAAATGATTTCACTCGGGTAGTCGTCGGCTGTTTCGCTTTTAAGTAGTCCCAGCTGTTCTTTCTTCGTTTCATCGTACAAGGCTGATTTTTTCGGGGAGTTGGAGAAGTCCACGAATTCAGCCAGAGGTGCTTGTCGCACTTCCGCCTCAATATCGGCCACACTTTTGAACTGGTTTAATATCTATCGAATTTCAATGCTAACCATTCTGTATTACAATTCATTGCAAATCATGTTACATATATGCATTGCAATGCTAGCCAGTCGAGTTAAATTTCGTATAATGCAAATAAATAGTTATAAGATGTATTTTTATTGATATTAGATTTATAACACGTTTTTATTGGGGAATTACATGAGCTTATCATTTATACGAGAACATAACTATTCACTCCGAAAATCGACACAAGCAACTGTACGAAACATAAGTATTGACTTCAATTTCCCTCTCTGGTCTTATCTTGATCGGCGATATTAGACCCACTCGCAGGGTACTTTATCTATGATAAGCATTATTTCTCACCTGGAGCTGTCGGCTCCTCATATGATGAAGGATTTATCATCTGGGTGCTATTTGTTCTTCGATCTATTGGGTTCTAGACTATTGCCATTGGTACACATTTTAGATAAACGGATACCTTTGAGAGAAATGTATGCAACACTTCCAATCCTAACTTTGTTACTAAAACTTTATTTGTGGTCTTTAGCGAGCTTTTTCTCGACGCTAATTTTTAAATTATAGTTGCATATATAAGATATCGTGCATTTTCAGTTTGTTTTGCTGGCGCCAACATTACCATTCACTATATTCCCGCATAGTTCCGAAATATACATAATTCTCCTAGCACTCAAACGTTTGAACGATGATTCTCTCTCTTCATATTTCAATACCAACAATTTTGACACAAAATCAGTTATACATTTTATTTTATTGTACAATTTTACACTTCTTATACTTGATACCATTTCACTACCCCATTTGATTCTTCGATTTCCTTCAGTTTTAGCAAGTTTTTCTTGACAAGACACCTCTTCGGTATCACTATCACACGTTTCAATATCACTGTCAATCATTGGTATCCATTCTACCTAAAGTACCCCACGTTTTTTCCATATTTTCTTTATATTCAATTTCGTCTAAGGTTTGGCTGTACTCCCCCCATTTCACCCAATCTTTATACATTTAACGTTTCGATGTTAGTGGCATCGCACTTTCTTTACTGCTCGCACCCTGTTGAACACTGTGTATCTCATTATTTTGGAAGCTCAGGTCCGGTTTATCATGTTCTATCAATACGCTCTTTTCGTCCCTGGAGCTTGTATTTTCTTGTCCTATTATAAGATTGTCATATTCAAGCGAATGCTGACTTTTGAGATGTTGCCAGAACCCGAAGTCAATCGTGATTTGCTTAGTTTTATCTCCGCACTGCAAATAACACATAACCCCGCATTATTATTTTGGGTAAAATATTTCCTTATCAAACTTGGCGACATCCTTCTACAACAAAAGCACACAGTTTACTAGTTGAGAATATATATGATTCCAATTTAAAATGTACATTGATATGAACATAAATTTTTGATGCCGACATTTACTGGCATATGCCAGCATATGTCAGCATATGCCGATATAATGCATAGCGTATTCATGGTTGATGCCGGCATTTGCCGGCATCTGTCGACATATGCCGATATAATTATGGCGTATACGCGGTTGATACTGGCATATGCCGGCATATGCCGGTATAATGTAGGCGTATTGATGGTTGATGCCGGCATGTGTCGGCATATGTCGGCACATGCCGATATAATGTATAGCGTATACACGGTTGATGCCGGCATATGTCGGCATATGCCGATATAATGTATGGCAAACACACGATTGATACCGGCATATGCCGGTATAATGTAGGCGTATACATGGTTGATTCCGGCATAATGTAGACATACACACACACATTTTGTATCCATATATAGGAACCGTTAAAATTTGAGTCATTTGTACCTCTTTTGAATAAAATACCTTGTTGTTTTGATACAAGATATTTAATGTGGATCAGCTTTACGTCATGTTAGGTTAAAAGATCTAGACATCCTAACATAACCAACTTAACAAAGAATTATGTGTCATCTTTCGAGAGTTCCTGCTTACGTATGATACTTATTCATCGAGTGGATCAGCTTCACGGCATGTTATGTTAAAAGAACTAATCATCCTAACCTAACATATTGTGTTCAAAAAATTATGTATTTTCAAACAACTTTTCATGCTTGCATATGTTTCTCAGTGTTTTTAGATTAATGCATAACAAATATCTCCACTTGACTCTACATTTTGATCTATCCTTTGCAGTTTTGATGTACACTTCCAATTTGATCTAACAAGTTTCATCCGTTTCATATATAATTTCATCGGTGTTTGATTGTTATAGCTATTTTTTCATATGATTCATGATTTTTGATTTGACACAATTCTACATCACTTTTACATTTTATTCACACCCATCAAAAATCCTAACCTACCCTGACATTATGTACGGTTTTCAGTTATTGATATATACATGAGAAACCCCTCCACACGATTTTTCATTTAACTTTCGCCTCATTCTTTCTACTTCGTGGTCACTCTCGGCCCATATTAGTTAGCAGAGAGGCCAGATTTTCAATCTTAGATGGTTTGAATGTTTCAAATATTTCATATTTGTATCCAGTTTCACACAAATGACCACTTCGTCTAATACTAGGTCTACCACATTTACTCCAATGTCTCCTGACACTGCATCCTTTGACGACATGCACAGCTGATTTGACTTTTTTCTCTATAGATTTTAGATTTTTGACGATGACTTCGTTTCAGGTGTCACCACACATTACGTTCGAACAAAAGACGTCTCAAGCTATAGCTCATCCTTCCACAACAGAGTCACAATCTTGCCTGAGCAAAAATCTGATTGGACTCTGATTTATATCCTACCAATCTGTAACACATCTGGAACATTCACCCCCAAGATAGGTTTATGGCAATGTTTAAATTTGTCATGAGCGACATTTTGAGGTTTGTTTCATACCGTGAAACATATTCTTCTACTGACTTTCGACGATTCGATGTTTCCTCCGACTGACACGATGTATGCAATTCATTGCTTAACCTTTGAGGTATAGGATAATATAAATATTTGATTAAGGATTGACATGGTTTATCACTGTATTATTAGTATTAATTACAGATCTGGCTGGATTCATCAATACTTTCTAACTCTTTTTTTTGAATTTGTAACAGCATGGCTTGTACATCCAACCATGCACATCATCACGATGATTCAGTTTCCTCTCAAAATCTTTCATATACTCCAGCATATCTTTGATGAAAACACCAAAGGCTGTTCCGTTCCCGTGAGTCCACAAATTTAATGCTTCTTCTTCTTGAACCTGAGTTATTCGAAGCTTCTCCAATTCAAAGTCATTCTGATCTTCATTATTGAGAAATCGTTGCATACGTTCCAGGTTTATTGTTTGTTCGTAGGTGAAATTCGTTTTCCACTACCTCAGCTTCATTATAGTCATGACGATGATTTTACACTTGGATAATATCAATTTCGATATTTGCTTTCTTATTCCCCTTGAACTTTGGTACATACGACTGTAACCCGTCGACATTAGTTACCCAAAGCCGGCTTCCTTGCCGACTTCTTTTTTCCTTCATGTTATCTCCCACTCTTTTTATTCTTGTTTTACCCATTCTGAGATAACTGGTATTTTCAACACTAGTCAATATTTGTTCGATTCGATTCATATAATCTTCGGAGATTTCTCCTTCTAGAACACGTAAACTAATTTTTGCCACGTGAACATTCATTGTCGTCTATTTGAGAATGAGTTGTCCTGCTCCACTTAAACTGAACGTAACACTGACTCCAATTGTGGCATGCAGTTAGCTATCATAATGCGATTGCATGACTTTTTTTTGCATAACATTAGGCCTATCTTCGCTCGACTTGGTCATCATCTGTGTTTGTATGTAGGTATGTATGTATGTGTGTATGTAAGTTCATAGGGGTGTGTACGCATGTGCATGTGTATGTTCAAGCGTATATAAGTGTACATGAGTTAAAAACCTTATTAAAAATTCAAAACTGAATACAATTTTAGAATTCAAAACTTAAATAAATTTTCAAATTCTTCCGACGCCTGGACAAAGCCAAGTCCGTCTATTGAAGTGATAACTTATCTACTGAAGAAAGGTCCGGCGTCGATTTTTTTTAATTGTATTGAAATCTTAAATTTTAAAATTGTATTGAGTTTGAAATTCTGTTATCCTCGTTTTTAACTCATGTACACGTACATACGCTTGGACATACACAAGCAAATACCTACACACCCCTATACACGTACACACCCCTATACACAGATGATGGCCAAGGAGAGCGAAGATAGGCCTAATGTTGTGCAAAAAAAATGACATGCAATCGCATTATAATAGCTAGCTGCATGCCGATATTGGAATCAGTGTTACATTGAGTGTAAGTGGAGCAGGACGGCTCATCCTCAAATAGACGACGATGAATTCTCACGTGGCAAAAATTAGTTTACGTGTTATGGAAGAAAAAGTCTCCCAAGGTGATATGAGTCGGAGCGAACAAATATTGACTAGTGTTGAAAATATCAGTTACCTCATAATGGGTAAGACAAGAATCAAAACAGTGGGAGATAACATTCATATATGGATGAAGGAAAAAAGAGATCGGCAAGAAAGTCGATTTTGGGTAACTACTGACGACGGGTTACAGTCGTATGTAACAAAGTTCAGGGGGAATAAAAAAGCAAATCTCGAAATTGTTATGGTCCAAGTGGAAAATCATCGTCATGACTGCAATAAAGCTGAGGTAATGGAATACGAATTTTACCTAAGAATCTAAGAAAATCTGGAACTTATGCAGCAATTCTTCAATGATGAAGATCATAATGATTTTAAATTAGAGAAAATTCTAATAATTAAATTTCAAGACTAAGAAGCATTACATTTGTGGACTACGAGGACGGAACAGCCTTCGGTATTCGCATCAAAGATAAGCTGGAGTATATGATGGATTTTGAGAGCAAACTGAAACATCGTGATGATGGGCATAGTTGGATGTACGAACCATGCTGTTACAAATCAAAAGATCGAGTTAGAAAGTATTGATGAATCCAGCAAGATCTGTAATTATTACTAATAATACAGTAATAAACCAAGTCAATCCTTAATCCAATGTTTATATTATCCTAAAACTCAAAGGTTAATCAATGAATTGCATACATCGTGTCAGTCGGTGGTAACATCGAAATGTCGAAAATCAGTAGGAAAATATGTTTCACGGTATGAAACAAAACTCAAAATATCACACATGACAAATTTAAACATTGTCATAAAAATATCATGTGGGGTGAATGTTCTATATGAGTTACAGATTGGTAGGATATAAATCAGAGTCCGATCAGATCTTGCTCAGTCAAGATTGTGATTCTGTTGTGGGAGGATGGGATATAGCTTGGGACGTTAGGGAAAGGGAGGGGTTCATATGCATATATCAATAGCTAAAATCGTACATAAGGTTGGGTTAGAGTAATTTTTTTGATGGGTTTGAATAACACGTACAAGTGATGTAGAATTGTGTCAAATCAAAAATCAAGAATCATATTCAAAAAATAATTATATTAAACAGACAACGATGAAATAACTATGTAAATGGATGAAATTTGCTAGATCAAAATTGGAATTGTGTATAGAAACTGCAAAGAATAGATCAAATGTAGAGTCAAGTGGAGATATTTGTTATGCATTAATCCTAAAATGCGGAACAACATATGCAAGCATGAAAAGTCGATTTAAAAATACATATTTTCTTGGATACATTAGGCTAGGTAAAGTTAGGATGATTAGTTCTTTTAACATAGCATGCCGTGAAGCAGATCCACTCAATGAATAATAATCATACGTGCGCTGGAAATCTCGATAGATGGCACATAGTTCTTGGTTAAGTTGGTTAGGTTAGGATTTCTGGATATTTTAGCCTGACATGACGTAAAGCTGATCCATTAAATATCTCTTAACAAAAAACAACAAAGAATTTTATTCCATACAGGTTAAAATGCCTCAGATGTTAACCGATCCAATATATGCATACAACAGGTGTATGTATGCCTACATTATGCCGGCATAAACCATGTATACGCCTACATTATACCGCTCTATGCCGGTATCAACCGTGTATGCGATATACATTTTATCGGCATATGTCGACATATGCCGGCATATGCCGGCATCAACCGTGTATACGTCAAACATTATATCGGCAAATGTCGACATCTGCCGGCATATTCCGGCATCAACCGTGAATACGCCTACATTATACCGGCATATGCCGGCATCAACCGTGTGTACGCCATACATTATATCGGCATTAACCCTGTATGTTCATGTTTAGGCATATATACAATTGGAATTAGATATATTCTCAATTAGTTAACGGTCTGCTTTTGTTGTAGAAGGATGTCGCCAAGTTTGATATGGAAATATTTTACCAGAAAGGATAATGCTGGGGTATGTGTTATGTGCAGTGCGCAGATAAAATTAAACAAATCAAGATCGACGTTCGGGTTTCGACAACATCTCAAAGTTCAGCATTATCTTGAATATGATAATCCTAAAATGGACGAGAGAATACAAGCTATAGGGACGGAAAGAGCGTATTGATAGAACATAATAAACCGGACCTGAGTTGGAAAAACGTTTTGTATGCATATATCGTCAACATCACAAAGAAATTCATTGTGCACAGGCATTGTGAAGCTAATGATGTGCGTGTGTGGCATCTTTGAAGACAATCATTGGATGAATCCACTGATTCCACAAAATGCACAATACGCATTTGATGCCCAATCAACGTAACGTTTGTTTCCATGACAGTGAATAATTACTATGTTTGCACCTTACCTAAAAACACATTATTCTTAAATACCAAGGGTGGCTAAATAGGACTTAGCCATTGATAAAAAAACGCTACTTGAACTGCTTGGAACACTGCACAAGGAATACAGTTGCTCTTCAGTCATTCAAAAGCTCCTTAATGAAGTTTTAATGAGATTATCAGAAAACACATGTATAATGAGGACAATATTTCAGGAATCGAACCTTAACTCTGATGATTCTTTGGACGAAGATTTAAAAAATCCTACTCTGAATCATATATGAAATTGTCTCAGTGGAAATATATACAAAAACATTTAAACAAATGAACGACTGGATACTTAATTTCCTTTGTTAATTGCTCCTAATTTTGTCGTTAGAAAACATCAGCAAGGATCCTATTCATGTTTTTAGGAAAGAAGTTTACACATTGCATGCTCTTCTTATATCCGTCCCGGGCAGCAAATAATTCGATGAAGGATCCATCTGAAGTGAAATACTGCTACAATAAACAATACATCGAAAAAAGTAAGAAATGTCCATTTATTTAATTTTGTGTAACTTTATATATGAAAACCATATGTTGATGAGTTGCATTATCCATTTTCATTCATGCCTTATATGTATACCTCGTTACAGTGAGCTAGATGATCACTTAGCCTGCTGTGGCCGCAGCGAGCGGTGGCTCAGCCAGCGTGCGTCATTCAAGGTAAACGTCCATTTTGGAGCAATAGAATGAGTTTTCTGCGTATACCGTCACATTTCTTTCGGGTTATACATGGTCTAAAAAATATGTATAATGAAAGAAAATTCATGTCAGGGGTTCAACCGTACCATTACAAGGCTGTCTGAATTACTCTTGCAACAGCTTGGCTATTGGTATGAACTGTCTCAAAGCGAATCGTTGGCTTCAAGTGAGATTGAGAAACTCTTGCCGAAAAAAACTTACTGCCCTTGGAAAGTATCAACAAGCGCATCGATAATCAATTTATTTATTTTTTTACCCAGAGTTCGTTCACTTTGTAACGTGAAATGTTGTTCGGTATTATTTTGTAGGAGTTAATTTTATATGACCTTCAACCGTTATCGGGTTGTTTTGTTTACGTTACAGACGGCAGTTTTTTCCTTATACTTGTTCAATAAAATGTTTATGAGCCCCGTACGTCATCCGATTGTAAAACTGCGCGAATCCATAAATTTGGCAACAGTGTGAATTCTGGTGAGCACAGTCTCATTTGAATATCTTTGTGTCGTTGAAGAATAATTACCAAAAAAATTACGTCGTTTCGTAAGTACGTACTGGTGCATCAATAATTGATTTAATTGTCTATATAAACCAGAGATTACCACTTCGTAACTTGATAATCTTTTCGCAATTTGTAAAATGGTCCTAATCTAAAACAGTAGAGCGCAGTTCGTCCAATTGTTAGAAATCATCGCAATGGATTAGTCAATCGACGCCAGATGCCGCCACATCCCAAACTGCTTAATATTCTCAGATCATATCTAGTCACGTTACATTAGATGATAGAAAAAATATGTACGAGATCAAATAATGTATAGGAAGATTAACTGTAATCGCTCTGATAGAAGCCCGATCGAACGCAGTGTGGTCGAACAAGTGTTTGTATTCAACAAAATTTAGTTAAACGCAATCAATCAATGCCAAAGACCATCACATTCTTTACTAATTTTCATTTCAAATATAGAACAGTACTAAGGAATTGAACAAAATTAGAAATTGTCATTCAGCCACGTAACTTGAAATGATCGAGCGAATGTATCTAAGTGATGAAAAATTGAAAAAGAAAGTTGACTGACCACTGCCATGGTCTGCCTGCTGCCCGACTCTTTTGAGCTTATTCAGAAAGGCACAGTTATCGCGGGGCCGATGAACAACGATATACTGATCCTCTCTCAAAACACCTTCAGAACTTTCTCCTCAGAAGAGGCTACTACCAAATCAGAGTGCTTCAGACTCGCACTTCCTACTTAAGAGCAAGGTTTTTGATTTCAAGAACCTTATGGCCCATTCGTTCTCTCTCTTTTGGAGGCTGAGATTGAAGAACTATTGACTTTTCCCTTGAATTGAATAAACTTCATCTGTAGAGTATCTATACTAAATCTTATCTCGTGTTGCCCTCTCTTTACTACAGTGAGCTTTATGCGCGCTGCTGAGGATTCTTGTGCCACAGCTCTTACAGATACGGTTACAAACAATAGGTTAATTACTTCAGAAAGGAAGCAAGGTCGACGGCAACGTGTACCTCACACTCCTGTCATACACTCACACTCGAACAAAGTCAGCCATTTCACCCTGAAGGTTCGACCAGGAGACCCCTCAACACACACTTCGGGCCATGAGTGACGTCCAAAACCAGTGTCAGCACCACGGCTGACAGGTAACTGGTTTACCCCTGCAGCGTCCCAGTAGCACCCCCCCCCCTTCAACATTCATGTTCTCAACGAGACGCAAAGGGCGGGTAAGCACATCAAGGCAATGTCCAAAATCATCCCTTCACAACCATTCTCCAGTCACGCGTAGCCATTGCGTGATCTTTCGCTACCTCCATACTCAAGTCTCTTTTTCCTAACGCCTGCTTCATGTCATCCTTCCACCTAATCTTCACTCTACCTCTAGGCCTTTGTCCACTCGCCTCCTCTTTCATCACCCTTTTCACCAATCTCCATCATCTATTCCCGTCATGTATCCGAAACCTCTCAGAACATGTGAATCTACTCTGTCATCTAACTTTCTCACCATTCCTCACCACTGGTTCGTTTTTCTTTCTCACCATTCCTCACCACCGTAGAGTACAGTTGGAACAATTTTTCCTCATACAACCCTGTCTCTCATACAACCCATTCTCCACTCGCGCCTGTTCATTGCACGCTCTCTCGCCACCTCCACATTCATGTCTCTCCTTCCTAACACCTGCTTCACACCATCCATCCACCCAAACTTCGGTCTACCTCTAGGCCTGCGACCACTCGCCTCTACCAAGCACTCTCGGAATGTACTAAAACCAAGCCTAAGGGATGCTGTCACGTTTTTGTTTCCTGTTCTGCAAACTTTAATGAGCTCAAGCTCAACTCAGGAAAAAACAAATGCATCTTATTCGGCTCAAACTAAAAAGAAAGGCCGTTTTAATGAATCTCTCTATCAGAATCGACAATTCTGATAAATTAGTTGAAGATAAAATTATATGTCTGGAATATGGTTTGACCCAGACCTGTCCTTCAAACATCACGTAACTACTCTGTGTTCCAAGTTGAACGGAACACTTTTGTTTTTTTTCCGATTTTTTTTTCAAAGCAAGGTTACTGATTGTCCACGCAATGGTTTTCTCTCATATCAACTTCTGTTTTTCAATTTGAGGGAAATGCACTAAATCACAGAGGAAGAAACTGCAACGTTGTATAAACTTTGCTGCCAGAATAACGTGCGATGGTAACCATAGAGAACGAGACCACGTAAGTCCTCTCCTCAAAAAATTGCAGTGGCCTAATATCGATAACAGACTAACACTCCGGGGATTGATACGTACACGTAATGAGCTAACAACCTGGTAGCAAAGAGCGCATCTTTTTTCAAGGTGAATAAAGCAATCGATTTACAAGAAATAATGAATCTTTACACGTCGAACAATGAAAAACGGAGACCACTGGACCAGCTTTTTCGATCACTCGACCAAAATCCTGGAACAACCTTTCAACAGACCTCACAAATTTAAATTTAATAAAATCCTTGAGGAACCTTCTTAGTAAACACTTACTGGCCAAACCCGTTACTTCGCCTACAATTTTTTCGTGAACCACCATCTTGTCGTTTCTACCCTGAAGTTCCATTTACCTGCTGCCGCTTGATTCATCGAACGCCAATTACCCAAATTGATTTCGATGCTAAAACCACTTCTCATACACAGATTGCGTACTTGCTTTGTATTTCCAATTAACGGTGTGTATTATCTCTATTGACCACCTATAACTTTAAGAATCACCTCCATATCCCACCGCTAGCGAGCTTTCTCCTCTCCAATCAGTTTCTTATGAACAAGTCATCTCCTTATTGTACCCGTTGACCCGTAGGTAGCTCATCTCTCAATTGCTACTAATTACAGTTGCCTGATAATTACCATGGTGTTAACTTGTCGATTATCTGGATGTTTCAATTGTTTTATTACAAACGATGAGCTTGCTCTGCCTTTTCGAGCAAAGGTAAAGAAACATTTCTGATGTAACAATCTTGGTCATAGGAGTAAGAGTATGCTCATCTTGCCTCTGTACTCCATTGTTGTAATATGCGAACATTCGCCCATTTTTCATTGCGTTATGGCTATTTTGCAGTTTGGAAATGTTGTTTGAAAACTATGATAATGACACGTTGTAATTGTATTTGAAGTGGTACTCCACTGATGTATTAATAGAATCTTCACCCGTTTCTAACTATGCTCTGGCTATTCAAATCTATGATAATGATTCGTTGTTATTGCAGTTGCAGCAGTTAAATGTGTTCCGTTCAATCATTTTAAAATTCATAATAACTTTTATCATAAGGCGTCAAGAAATGTATTTTATTGTGTATGGTTGAACAATGATGTAAATATGTCATTGATACTTTGCTGTAACTGGTCATTACATTTCCACACTAATCACAATTAGCCCTGCCAGATCCCCTCGGTGTTAACTAACGTCTCATCTATTTTAATGTCTCAATCGTTTAAAAGTGTGCTCTGTCTTTCGATTAACTTTGCAGCCGCTCACTCGAAGAGAAGTAAATTCGATACAAATATAATTAAATTATTTAATTCAGCCAATTACCGTACCATTTTTATGTTACAATCGCTACCATAAAAGGTAACATAGTTATCTAATCTTTTGTACTCCCCCACTGAATTATACTGATTATCTTCCATGTATGTATGTAGGTATGTACGCGTATTCATGTGAATTTGTATTTTTA
>SDVV010012800.1:0-15334 GCA_016164225.1 Gammarus roeselii | reverse complement strand
TATATAGTAACAAATAACTGTTTTGGGCTATCTCAAATGATATTATGGTTAGAACGTATATCGCCACGTTCCTGGTTATTTTCTTATAACTCGTTGGATAATATTATTCGAAACCAACCAAGCACAGCACCGGAATGTTGGCTAAATGAAGTTCTTACGACCGAGCAACTACGGCCAACGAAAACTCGTTAAATGCAAACTTCTCGCCGCAACAACACAGCTTTGAAAAAACCGTACTAAAGCCTGACCTTCGCAGTTAAAATAGGAGCAGGTTTTGTAACTGAGTAAATCAATTCGACTCGAATCAGCCCTCATAACTGAGCCGAACAGCGTCTTGGTAAAGGAATTTAAAGCATCATTAGCAAGTGAGCGTCACGAAGCTTCTCCCACTGAAGTGGAAACAACTATTCATGCTGAGCTAAATTGACCTTCGAAACTGTACTAAGCATTGCCAATACAATCCAGTTAACCAAGGACTAATGTAATGCCAGGCCTTTTGTTGGGCTCTGTAAACTCAAGTCCCAACAGAAGATGGAAGAGCGAGCGAGACCTTTTGTGATCAGGGATCTTTCCCTACGTTTTACTGCAGAGCACGGGATTTGGTAGAGAATGCAACCGATTGATGGCTAAATAAACAGAACTTCTATATGGCTGCTCGGTAGAAAATTTCGATTGGTGCTTATGTCGCTGTTACTCTGAATGAGATAATTGGTCTCTGGAATAAAAACCTTTGTTATATGCGTATAGAGCTTATACTACTAGAAGATCCGCATCTTGAACATTGATCGGCAAATATATTAAAAAACTTATATTTATAAGCCTTATTTCAAAAATGTATCATCTTCACTGAGTTGGAATATTTATTCGTTATTGATCATTATCTTTGTACGGTTATATTGACTGCGATAGCCATATATATCTGTGCTCACATAAGGTATGCGTAGAACATTGTTAAATTGAGCAAATGATTTTTTTAATCAAGTTCTTGCATCCATGAAATGCTCTTTTCCTCCAGCATGTTCTGCTCCAGGATCTCTGTAATGCCAAACCCAGCGAGCGTCCGTAAATTGGATAAAGATCGGCCACTATTTCCGATGGACGCCAGCAACAGCGGAGATTTTCCAAAGATTTCGTCAGGAGGAGGTAGCAGCAAAGAAGCAGCTCAAGTGAACAGTACTACAGCTTTGTGGTCGTCTTCGAGGCATTCTGTACAGATAACTTTTTGTTTCTGCGAATTGTTAAGAACATTTGCCGTATAACCCCACCAGGCTCTGTTTTTTGACCGTGAATTTGGTCCGCGCTTGTGACCAATAAAACTCGGTAAGTCGCAGGGAAACCAGTTTGCTTGTGATTATTAATACGCCCCAAACACGCTTCTCCATTTTGCGGACTCATGTAAGTAATTCATGAGCGTACGGTTTCATCTTTCTAAGTGGCCCTGCTGGAGTTGATCTAAAGTAGCACCGCATCACTTCATAACAGAAGGCATGAAATCATTTATATTATGACACTTTTTTTTCATGTGGTATATTTATTCAAAGGTTGTTTTATATATATAATTTCAGTAGCAACAATTGTGCTCTTCTAAAATAATTGTTCCTGTACAAGACTATAAAATAGTATCCCCTCCTATATAATGTCTTGACCCTAATAGCCAGAACTTCGCTGCCTGTTTCCCACCAAAAGGGTACTTCGCACTTTGCGATATCCTCAACATGATGCAGAGCCGACGGAGTGCACCTGTCAATGCAGCAATGGCCAGGTGCGTTAGTCAATCCGAATTGTGCGTCTCACAATGTCCTTGACAGAGGCTGAATACGATATTGGGGGAGAGCATCCCCGGGAAAACCACTACCCATGTTCGGTTTAGGCGTGGAGCATGACGTGTCTATCGCTTCCGCTAGGTAACCCTTAAAGTCAAGTGCGAGATGTGGAGTCTCTATGTTTTAAGTTGTCATGCTCGCCGTTCTCCCCCGTCGCGTAGTCTCCAACAGTAGGGCAATCTCACCGTCTAACTTGATGCTAAATACAATTAAATTTATGTGTTAGGCGCTACTTTCCAAAGATATTGCTGCAATGATAGTGAAAAAATTGAGCTCTATCAGTTCTGTATGTTTCCTTTTGGATGATTGTTGCTGCCTTGGTAGAGTACTACGATTTTCAACGCTTGTAATAGGTTGAGGGTAATAGTTACTAATTCAATCAGAACTCTTGAATTTCACTGACTGCGTCACTTTAAAGTGCCTCTTTTTCCGCAATCGGTTCTACCCAGAGAACTGTAGTATGCTTATCACATTAATAGTAACCAAGTTGTCTAGTTGCTTCTTGAACATCGGGCAAACAGATTTATATGAGTGACTTTGTGGTGTACAAAACAGGTGAAGTGAAAATGCAGCAATTTATTCGAGGAGTTAGTAACAGTAACACTCGGGCCAACCCTCATCATTTAGTTCGCACTGAGTTCATATGCTTCACCATCGCTCTGGCTATTTTGTAACCAGCATCCTCAACATCATTTGACATACATTGGTCGCTAAAGTCAGGAGAAAGAACGACCACATTCAGAAGTGGTCACTTCGTTTCTCCCGTGATTCGTTTGTACTACGCGACAAAAGGTACATTTTTCGAAAGGGGGATATGACCATTAAATAGTCGTGATCACATCTTCATCACCTGTGTTGGGAGACATAGTTCAACATGAACCATACTCTACTTTGCTTATGCACACTCTTAAGTGTTTGATGCGTCCTTTGGTAATCCTCTCGATTCTTTTCTACGGCCGATAAGTAGTCGTCTTCAAAGTTCAGGGCCGTCGGCACAAAAAACTCTGTAGGCGCTCTCATTTTGGAGGCTAATGGATTCAATTACAAGTTTACGCAGGGAAATGCTAAAAAGGAACACTTGTTAAAACTCCGCAGGACGCAGCAACTTAATGCATATTTAATATCGGCTTGGTAATTCACAAATACTAAATTTATTTTGGAGGAAATATTCACCTGTCAGCTATCCATTCTTAATTGCCGCTGACGTTTCAAAAGACGTACAACTCAATGACAGTGGTAAACAGTTAGAAGTTTTTGAACGAATGAAGAAGTGGCCCAATAATTGTTACATGCGAAACAAAATACTGAATATTATTCCAGCAGCGAATGGAAACGTTTCGCAAAGGTCCAACATATTTGTCCAAGCACCGATTCCGAAAAATCAAATATTTCAGTTTAGTTCCCATCATTTAGTACCAGAAAATTGACCACTCGTTCAAATCATACAACACGGAGCTGATTGAGAAGCTTGCGTTCGTCTGGGCTACGGATCCCCAAAGCTATTTTATGCTGGGAAATAGCTTCGAAAAGTGCCCCCTCTGCTAGCATTAAAAATATACAATGATGCTAGTTTCGACCCGTACCCACGACTATGAAACGCTCAAAGCACCGGTGATAATTGAATCTTGAGGCACTCGACAGTTACCGGAAATGATCAACACTCTTCTCATCATGAGCAGGAGTATAAATGCAGATGCAGACGCCATCCTCGTTGGGAGGACAGGAAAATGAAAAATGTGTTGCCCCTGTATCAGTTTCAATTAAATTTTAGCTGTGGTTATTATGCTCCGGTAGCTGATTGTTGAAGCTGATTTCTCCCTAGCTAAGTGTATTGCCGCCCTGACCATTACTATTGTTGCGCAACCTAACACAGCTCCTCGTCGAGTCTGTTGGGGTTCAGACGAAAACTTTCCACTCTATCTGCGTCAGTCTCTCACAATCAGTCACCAAGCCAAATTGCGGACAAGGCATCGATAACAAATATGCGTTGTTGTGCTGGAAATCAGTTTCTATTATTTTCAATAATAAAACAAGTAACGTAGACTTAATTGATGTAAACAAATTCCTGAAATGGGTAATCTATAGAGTCTATTAACATCCCTTCCTTCCTCAAAATAAATTTAAGAAACCAAATTTATTGTCAGAGAAACCGTAGAAGATGATGAAATTAGAGATATATTTTCTATTATCTTAGTAGTGGTGAAACCCAAAGGATAATATGAATACTGAAAGGCAGAACCAATTGTTCGATCGAACCATTCTGTTCTCACCCATGATTAATTGACTATTGTCGAGTGAAGGAATGAAGATGAAGCAAACCCACCCACTGGGCTGTGGCCTATCAGTGACACCACGTACGACATTTCACCGTTCCATTAAGCATCGATGCTGTTCATATGACTTGATATCCAGACATTGAATTATGTTGGAATAAGCTCACCGGGGATGTATGGCATTTCTCTGTCCTGATTGATTATGATGGATTGGAATATATATCCCACCGCAAATTTAACAGCGCAGCACAATGGCGGAAAAACAGGTCCAACGTAACCGAAGCTGGACGATGACTTGGACTGCGGTTGTTGATCATGGAAAGAACTTGTTAATAACTAGTGAATTGCAAATGTTTTCAATGTTATCAATTCAATACATGCAATAATCCTAATACCAAAATCCAAACGAGAAGCGGGGCTTTCTATTGTATTGGTTGCTATCAATCGAATAGCCTGCAGACGCACGACAGTTTGCTTATAGTCCCGATGATTGGGCAATAAAAACTGCTGAAATGCTTTTAGAAACTCTTTTCCAGTCAATTCATAGAAACACCTTCCTGTAATATCATGTAAGGATCAGCTTTAATGATCGGAGGAAAATAACAAAGCAGCCCTAGGAGTCTCGTTCGCTAACATTTGTTCAATGCAAATACAGAACTTCTGCCAGTTTCTTGGCAAAGACTCCTTTAATGGGAAGCTCCAGCCTGTTAAGAGGCGTTTGATACAAAGGAGTGACAGTTGGAACATGAGTAGTGTCTGAGCTAGAGAGAAATGAAGGTAGTCCAAAAAATCTTCAGATAGAGTGTGAGCATGAATGAACTTTATGAACTAAATTAGTTTCTGTGATAAATGGAAACAGTAACAGAGCCGTCACAGAATGCTGCGGCAGGCGCGAACTGTCATGTGACGAAACAAGTTTGTTAATATTCTTATAAAATTCAAGATTGCTGCGTCGAGGTTTCTATTTCACGTAAAAAAATTGAATCATTTTCTTTGTGCAGTAACTAGATTGATAATTCATTATCAATTTATGAACAGTTGTGACTAGGGTATGCAAATGACATGCCACAAATAATTGAACAATTGCTTCACTTTATCGTTAACAATTCTATGTTTACGTGCAGACATTGCCTTTGTCGCCCTATTTCGTGTGTCACAGAACAATCCCAGTGGTAGACTTAGAGAAATATAATCCAGTCAATAAGCCAATCAGCTCTGAATAATGTTTTTTGCTATTAAAATATACTGAACTACGTGGATGGTTGAATGGATGAGGGCATACCTGCGTTTAAGTGGTAGAAATTAAAGTCACTCCAGACGTCCAGTGTAAGGCTGTGTATAATCTCATCTCCGTGGTCGTATGTCTGTGGGCTCTGATGTGTTGAATTAATTGTCAATCTATATGTATACCACGTATTACTTTTTCCGTCATCACGGCTCAAAATATGACTGTATTTTAACGACGCGAAAGTCCACAGAGGATAATTAGAGACGGATAAACTAGTCTTTAGATAATGTGATTGGATGAACGATCTTTGTATTATTTATCGATGCAGTATTGAAGAATTGTTAACGCAATAATTACCGAGTATACGCTATATTTTGTAACCCCTTCCGCCATTATCAACAAAATTTCGGTTTTCGATGATGAATCATCCCCCAACCAGTCCAAAAATATATGGATCATTATTTATGGGTAGTCCACTGTGAAATTGCTTTGGAAAGGCTAACACACTTATTTCCAAATGTTGCAGAGCCTTTTATTTCATTGATAACTGAACGAAATGGTTTGATGAGAGTATTAAGTGTATCTGTCTCTGGCTGTTTACTGATCTGCTTAGTTTCCTCTCTGTTAATATGGGCTGTACTTTGAGCGGTCACATTGGTTAACTGAGAAGTTTCGTCATTTAGTGAACTGTATAGTCAGTTCACTAAGATTTCTGTACTAACTGGGCAATTCGTTAACTGATCAGCCTAGAGCTGACTAGTGTAACCATTTATAATATCAATAAGCTCAGTCACGAGCGTACAATATTGGAACAACAGAAGCCAATGTTTCGTAAAGTTCTAAAAATAATGTTTTATACTTTGATCGCAACTGCGGTTTCGTTATCGTAGAGACTTTGTCTAACAGTGGATTAGTTTCATAAGCCGATAAATGTCAGAAAATTTCTTGATGCATTGCCTGCGGTCGGAACCAATACTGATTTTATAATACACAAGAATTTCAGTTTGAGACAGTGACGGGACACGCAACCTGACTTAAAGTTTTATTGGCAGATACTTATTGAAATAATTTAAATTTTATTGAAAAAAACATCTTACCTGCTCAATGTCTAATGCCTCATCGCCAGGTCAGGATGAGTGAGTGGCCCAACAACGCGCCGACCATTAGATACGCCATTGTCTGTGGCTTCCTCGTCACCCTCTTAGTCATCGACGTCCTTCAGACCGGCAAGGCGAGGGACTCGTCTGCAATGAAGTCTTAAAACGAGACATAGGAATGTAGTAAAGCCCCAAGTGTGTTTTCTAATGTGGTGTGCGCCGGTAGAAGTGTAGGCCTACAGAAAGGCTATAACGGGTTAGCCATGACTATGGTACAGCCCCGGGAGACCAGCTTTTGGGCTAAAAGTGCTTCACCATACGCGCACTACTCCCACTTCGATATAGCTCACTGTCAGAACCGGACACTGTCATATCCTATAAAAGGGTTTCATCGTACGTGCTTTATCGCCACTTAGATTCAGCTTAGTCATAACCGGACTCAGGCAATGATCTGAAAAAGAAGATTTACAAAGAATGTGTCATGACTGTTTAAAAATCATTCATATTTTTAGTATTATATAAATGTATGTGAACTCTTGTAAAAAATATTTTCACATGAGTATTATTCAATTTCGGAATCAATAATTTATTTTTTTATTTGAAGTCTTGAACTTATGATACTATTCATTATTAAATCACATGTAAACAATAAATAATATGTATCCATTTGGATGCAAAAGATCACATATTTTTCTTGAAGCATTTTTTGCTTAAACCTAAGGTTCGCGTTCAAATTTCCATAATATATGTGTTCTCGGAGTTGGGCACTTTCTATTGTTTTCCGATGCAACATGATATTTCTTATTCCACCATCGCCTGAATGATTTCATCACAATGGTGATACGATACCCTTCAGTGAGACGATATATTCCTACAGAAGAATCTTCTCTGCCGAGACTCATCCTATTCTCTATACGCAGTGACACCGTGACAAGGCTGACACCTCACTGATGAATGGCCACAACACAGATCAGCATATAAGATCAACACAACAACATATTCTGATAGGACCACCACATATATACAGACATTCCCACGCTTGAGTCCTGATTTATTATGTATTCAAATGTCGAGTTCAAACCAGTGAGTAGGTATGATAATTTAAACAAAATTGTCCTTCGTGATATTGGGAAATCCGAGGTACATCATTTCATTATTCTCATTTTATTGACGAGAGCTCAGGAGTCACGATGAGCTCATAGGCTGTCGATGCCTATGAGCCTTGCTTATCCACATGTGCAGAACGTCTCCCACACTGCAAAATATCATCCAATCATCGGGATGAGGAGGCGTGAGGGCAATTTCAATTGCGTTTCACTGACGAAAGGGAAATAGCAAATTAAATTATTTAGTTGCAGTCTGCAAAGTTGGCACGGATTAGTTTCGGACTCATAAAGTACATAAATAATTAAAACTAGGAACAATTAACAGTATTTGTTGTCCATTCAAATCATTCATCAACACTGTCATCAAACTTTCTTTCATTGTGAGGGTTGATTAGATGGGAAATTATAGGTCAATAAATGTTATGTAACGTCAATATCCTCCATAAAAAGTGTTTCCTCTTGAAACTCATATCCGGAATGCATCAATGTATATTACATATTTTCTTACTGCTTAAGGCTGTTGGTCAGCCAGTGGTTTGCTCGATCAGAAATTTTGTCGATGTTAACTGTGCAGGAAGTTTAAAAGAATATTTCATGAATGGACCACTCAATAGATACTGCTAATTTATTTTCTATTCGAGTCGTTGAGCTTCGGACGCGGCAACATCAGAGCAAATTAGCAATGGTGACAAAAAGAAAGTCTGAGTTCGTCTGCCTAGCTTTCTTAAGGACTATCCCACTTCCATAACAAAAAGTAATGTAACAATAATTTGAAACAAAAGAATTGATTTGGAATTCCATAACAATCATTAGTCGCTGATCCCATCATTAGTCGCTGATCCCAAGTCAAATAAAAAGTTGTATTCGTCCAGAAAAAGTCTCATTTACAAACTAGATCTTGTGGTTAGAATTCTCTCTGATACGCGCGGCGGCCTCGGATGTGTATTAGGATAATGTCCTCATTGTGACTAAGGAATTGCCTCATATTTCATGAGATGTGACCGTTTTTTTCCTATTCAAAAGTCAATTGTCTACTACATCTTACCGCATTGTAATTCCGGTCCATCTCAATATTGAAAAAATTTCAGCGCATCACTTTCATCATTGTAAGATAATTTAGGCACAATTCAGATACAAAAACAGTATAAAATTCTACACCTGAAATATTTCAGTAGCCTATGGTTTCAATTTTTTATCACGAAAAGTGTCATCTATTGTATGAATCAATGACTTAACAAACGATAAGGGGAATGACGATCTTAGTTGCAATAATATTTCCTTTATCTAATTTCATCGAGTAAATTCTTTCTCAAATCTTCCATAGCATGCTGAAGTGTCCCTTGAATGAATATATCATAATATTCATAATAGATGAATTTGAAACTTCACCCACTATATGCTTTACGCTATTTTGTCGTTGAAATTTAACCGGAGTCCTTATATCAAGCAACACGTTTGGAGGCTGTGCGACCTAGCAATTAACATCATTATTTCACCCTTATGTAAACTAGTCGACCATCGAGCAATAATTAAGCGTTGCAGGTTTTTGCAGATAGTGAAATATGTGGACAAAACACCGTAGAGTTTTTAGCAGTATGTTGAACGTCCAGAAATAGTCAAGAGTGAAATTCTCGTGTCCAGTCTAAGTGACTAGTTGAAATCAACGTAACTAAATAGTTTCAGTTCATTCATATCATCAAAAACTTTTCAGCATCGAACCTAACGAACATTTTCCCGCATTAGGCTTCATCTATGGAATAAGTAATGCACGATTATTACACCCCGTCTACATTACCAAACTCATTTGGAATTGAGAGCAGTCGATGCTACCTGATCCTTCACCTACAATTGCAACCAGTGTGTTATTTTGTGACCACTATCCCGACACTCTGAACACACAGCAGGCACTGGGAGAGTTTTCTGCGAAGGCAATATAACGATCCTTGTCGATCATTTCCATACAAACAAATGGTTCCTAACCAGGAATTCATTGTAGAATGAGTAGACGACACACTCGAAGCCAAGGCATCATCTTATACTGATTATAACACGTCTATGAACTCCGAATCTATTTGATCTTTTTTCATGGTGACAACATTTCCGGGTGGGGCTACGATAGCCTTTCCTGCAATTGATACCAGCTCATTCTCCATTACGTAGCGAAGCATCAGATCACGATATCGTAGACTTAGAATATATTATCTGTGCATTGTAAAATTTCAGTCGTTTAATAATTTTGTCAATACCTAATGATATATCTAATCCTACATGTTCTTGATTGTGTTTTTTTTATCGTAACGACACTTCCTGCAGTTTCCCTCATTTTGCTTACTAGATCAACGTATTATCTGCTGCAGACGAATTGTATGTGCAGCTAATGATTTTATCCAGAGTAAAAATAACCGTTCCTTCTCAAAGTCTCTACGTACTGTTTAATGATATTGGGTGTACTAGTCCCCCCAAAAAGTTGTCTCTCTGCAGCGGCGATCCTGGGCACACAAGACCGAGGCGCTATCAGTCATGGTTCCCCCCGCGCACTACGAGTATCCCATGCTCTAAGCCGAGGCGGTCCTTCGCCTGGACGCTCTTGCACTGAAGACTTATTCATTCAGGACCTCAGAGACCGACTAATCGCATCCCCGAGGACGCTGATACGGAGAGCGAAATGCTACGTCGTACCAGACGATGATGTTTAGAATGTGTTATTTCATTGTTTGAAACAGTCTGCTCTTGAGAATGATTTGAAACAGTGCGTTCCTGTAAACTGTTTCTATTAGGATTAACATCCGCGACAACCTAAGGGTACACCCCCTACCTTTTTATCACTAGATGATTCTTTCCACAGAAAGCAGATGAAACTCTTGTACCTGTTTTCAAAAAGTACAAATTAAATCAGTCCATCCTCTATGATCCGGATAAATGATCAAAAGTAGTAATTTTTAAATGTGATTTATGATGTTTAAACAGAATATTCACCGTACTCCAAATCTTTGTATGATGTCATTTCAAGAAAACCCCTAATGATAATTACCCGTAAATTTCTTTGGTTCCTTTTCCCGCCATAAAAATCAATATCCGCCAATTTCTCTTGGAGACTGAAGGGCCATGTAAATCATGGTTTCATCGTTATAGTCATGAAAGGGTTATTTCAACGGGGTCTTCTGCTCGGACAAATTTTAATACGGAAATGACCCAGTCGATTTCTTATTGGAGTATAAACAATATTATGTTGATGACGTTGAGCCCAATTCATTGTTTACATCTATGCCATGTCTCCTCCTTTAGATCTTTCCTCTGCGGTCAAAAAATTTGAATAACAGTTATATATGTCACTACATTTTACGTATGTCTGAGATTAGAGGACATGCTGAATGCATTCTATTCCAGCATTATCTAACACTGGTCATTTAACTGCTAATGATTTTCATTCTTTGCTATTTGGGATCAAAATTAATGTCGAAGAAAAAAATGTTCGTTCCAGCACTGACTGCTTCATATTATGTGCTGTATAAATCCAAGAGCGGAGGGTATCCGGGAAAGAGTTAGTAAAGCATTACTACATCACAGACGTATTGCCATTCCTAGCCCACCCCCTTTACCGGATGCTGGTAGATGTCAATGCCATGGGTGCACTTTATTCCTATAGTAGTTTCAGTCGCGTGAATCCAACCCCATTGCTACCTCACCTGTGATTCCATCAGTCATGACAAAAGGTCACATCAATTTAACATGTTATTTTAACATAGATAGTTACGCTTCGTACGGATGATATATCCAGAGTTTTCTATGTCGCCGTGATGATTGATGCCTCTCCAATCTAACCATTAGTACCTGCTGTAGAATTTGGATTGATTCGTAATGCTGTAAGTATAAACATTTTCAAGAATGGGTCACATGAGTGAAACATTTTAGTATACATGTTGAAAGCAAATACCATAAGGTCAAATAATATTCTGAGATATGTGGCTCACATATAGGGCTAAAAGTGACGAAACAAAACCCGCTATTTTCAGAAACCGTACATGGAAAACCCTTAGTTCGGACATTGTTAGTTTTAAAAGTTATAGCATTTATCATAAATCATTTTATTTGATAACTTTTTAATTTAAAAAATAAAATATACAGTTCATTCTTGATCGCTATTTCTAAGTGCTCGTCTAACTACCTACTTTCGGATTGCTGAAAATAACGTTATTACATCTATTCAAAGTTTACATGAGACAATAAAACACTTTTTATTAATAAAAATAGTCTCTTGAATCTTAATTGCCAAGAGGAATTTGGAACTGTTATTTTTTTTAAAGTTAATTTCCGTACCTGGAAGAAATCATTGACACTCTCGCTACATTAGCGGCAGTACGATGACCCCAGCTCTTACTCCCTGTTCCCCCGGCCCTAACTCCCTGTTCCCCCCACCCTAACTCCCTGTTCCCCCGGCCCTAACTCCCTGTTCCCCCGGCCCTAACTCCCTGTTCCCCTGGCCCAAACTCCCTGTTCTCCCGGCCCTAACTCCCTGTTCCCCGGTCCTAACTCCCTGTTCCCCGGTCCTAACTCCCTGTTCCCCCGGCCCTAACTCCCTGTTCCCCGGCCCTAACTCCCTGTTTTCCTGGCCCTAACTCCCTGTTCCCCCGGCCCTAACTCCCTGTTCCCTTGGCCCTAACTCCCTGTTCTCCCGGCCCTGACTCCCTGTTCCCCGGCCCTAACTCCCTGTTCTTCGGTCCTAACTCCCTGTTCCCCCGGCCCTAACTCCCTGTTCCCCGGCCCTAACTCCCTGTTCTTAAAATAAAACTACAAACAATTATGTGCAATTAACAATGTTGAGTATGGACAGAAAAACAAAAAAGTGGGGTTACCAAATATTGTCACAGCACAATTTGACTTCGATTGTATTACAACTGAAAACCATTAGCTATTTACAAGCTGAGGCACAAGCAATATGATACTTCATTCCTCAGTTGATGACACTGATCAATATTTTAATGGTTTATAGACCCCCCCGTATATTGATCAAATGATTATAAAGTCGAATTATTCGAATTATTCAATGAATTTCTTCAGATGCAAGCTTAGGTCGTGTAATGTTCCTATATTCAGTCATTTACGGAGCCTTTATTTCTTATGTGAAAAACATTTACATGAATTTCAGCTTGAACATAACGACATAAAGCGTACATACCTTAGGGAGCTGCTGTTCAATCGGATCTTCTCTCTCAGGCAGCCGGTCATCTGTCATTGTTACAGTGTTAGGGAGCTGCTGTTCAATCGGATCTTCTCTCTCAGGCTGCCGGTCACCGGTCATTGTTACAGGGTTAGGAAGCTGCTGTTCAATCATTGCTACTTTGATGGGGGGGGGGGAGGTAGGGAGGTGAATGGAATTATCTGTTTCGAAACTTGACTTACCCACAATATTGTTCATATTATTATGATGTGTTCCCTGACATTAGCCCCTATCTCATTATGTATCAACTCCAGTATAAAAACATTGCTCGGCTCTTTATTATAAATTATTTTATCCGGTAGCCTCATTAGAGCGTCAACTTTAGTAAACATAAGACTCGTGTAAGCTGATTATTCTTCCCCATTCGAATATGGAACATGGAAAGTAACCATGAATATGGCCAGTATGAATGATGATAGGTGACACCCAATTCACCGCACTATACAAAATGTATACAATGGGAAAAAGCAATGTTAAAGACATTACAAAAATTTGTTTGCCACATTTCAAAGAAACATGTTGATGTATGTATGTATGTATGTATGTATGTATGTATGTATAGAAAAATGGCCGTTTCCCCCTAATTAGGAGGGTGGCTAAAATATGTTGATAACTGATTGATATCTAAGTTGACTTTATTTATATTATGGCCAGGAAAGAATGAAAACAGAAAAAAACAGCCAACTTTTGTTCCGTTGTACACTTGGTCATGAGCAATTTAATTTGTTATGATAATAAAAAATATTCCGGGTCAGCCGGGTAAAAGATAAACTGACAGTCTCTTCACTATTTTGACATGCGAAGAAAGTGACAAGTGTATATAAAGAGATACTATTATGGATAAACAATCGCAAAAACATGAAGCTAATTAAATGTTATGTATAATGTATCACAAATATCATGTCAGCGTTTACATTTTTAAGTGTTTTTTTCTTCGCTTCCTTCCATTCCCCAGTAGTTTATTGTTATTTATCCAAAAAAAAAAGAATAAAACACATTAAAATATAGAGTACTGTGAACTCTCGAAGAATAGATGGATTTCCAAAAAACTGCGCCGAAAAGGGAGAGTAGAAAAGACTTTGATCTATCTATGAACATCATGAACCACCAAACTTGCATTCAAATACGCAGAAATTCTAACAGCACAGAATAATATTTTATCCGATGTCACTGGATCAGTTTCAAAGTTGTACAGTTTATCATTTTGTATAAAATGAGTATGTTCATCCACCGTGCCATGAATTTATAACGATATAACGAACTTTCACATCCCATTTTATCTAAAGGGGCTGATCTTGAAGATTCCTGTCACGAAAACGGGTATCCTAAGACTAATAGTTTCTTGGTGAGAAATAAATGCCGATAAAATCCTCCATGTCGAGAGAAAAACGGAAAAAAATTACAGCGAGGAACGCAGTAGGGCCTGAAACGAGAGGACACTGCCTCAGTAACCAGGAAGTGGGTGCAGGCATCAGTATGCACAGCGTGCAGAAGGACAGGGGACACTGCCTCAGTAACCAAGAAGTGGGTGCAGGCATCAGTATGCACAGCGTGCAGAGGGACAAGGGACACTGCCACACTGCCAAGGAAAGCATGCTGGCATCGGTATGCACGACGTGTTGGGAGTGGCTGAGAACACTGCAGCAGAAGGGGCAGTTAGAACCTTGAGGCATATGTATGCATGGTATGCGCAGACAAGGGTAACTGCAGCAGCAGGTGTATAGACAGAGCGTGCATTCTCCACGACGTTCAGAGACTAGGAACACTCACCAGGCGTCTTCTATTTTAGAGCCTGCAGTAATCTGTAAGCAAAGCGAAAGAGACAGAGGATCCTGCATCAGCAGCGAGCAAATAAAGCGTGCAGATATCTGTTTCAACTACATGTATGAACGAGAGACACTGCATCAGCAGAGAACAGATTGAGTGTACAGATATATGTATGCATTACGTTCATGGACTGGGGACACTACAGCAGCGAGGGGCAGGCAGAGTGGGAAGGCATCTGTATGCAAAGCGTGCAGGAACTGGGGACACTAACAACAGGGGGCAGACAGATCGTGCAGGCATCTGTATGCAAAGCGTGCAGGAACTGGGGACACTGTAGCAACAGGGGGCAGACAGATTGTGCAGGCATCTGTATGCACGGTTTGCTGGGTGTAGTAGCACAGCTGCAGCAGGAGGCAGTTATAGCCCACTGGTATATATATTCACACATTTCAACGACTCTATAGTAATCTTTATGCTAGTGATGGTACGCATATCGAGTTTTGGAACTTGTGAACTTGCATATCGCCATTTCGACATTTGCGGATGCTGATATGGATGCTAAAAGTGACTTAAGTGCGGATGCGGAAGAATCAATGGGTTGGTTTTGAAAAATATAATAAAGCGCACTCGATATGTACCCATTCTTCGATAATTGATTTTTTTTTTCAAGTTGTAAAACCAGTGCGTTGCGCAACCGATATAACATTTTTTTTATAAGAATGAATCTCACTCCTCGAATAAGAACTCCCCGGAAAGAGGAGGAACGCAAATGACATCGAATGTCTAATAAAAAATTAAGTTCCACCGCTAGCAAGGATTCCT
>SDVV010012799.1:0-15334 GCA_016164225.1 Gammarus roeselii | reverse complement strand
ATATCTGCGGCGGCGGTTCTGATATCTGCGGCGGCGGTTCTGATGTCCGCGGAGGCGGTTCTGGTGTCCGCCGAGGTGGTTCTGGTGTCCGCGGGAGTGGTTCTGGTGGTCGTGGTGGCCGCGGGGGTGGTTTAAATGGCCGCGGTGGCGGCTTTGGTGGCCGCGGTGGCGGCTTTGGTGGCCGCGGTGGCGGCTTTGGTGGCCGCGGTGGCGGCTTTGGTGGCCGCGGTGGCGGCTCTGGTGGCCACGGTGGCGTTCCCATCGAGGGGGCTGCTGTTTGCCGCGGCGATGCTACGGGTGGACGCGGGTTGGTGCTGCGGGTATTGGGTCTATCAATTGTTGAGGGTCTCTGCAGTCGTCCGTCTCCCAGTTTTCATTGTTGAAGATAGGCCAGGCAAATGTCAATAGTCTCACAAACAAAATAGATTTTATTTCAGATAATAGGCTGGAGGCGTTTGTGGTTGTGAGACTTAGCTTGTGAGCTCGGTTTGCTCTTCTTTTGTTGAGGTTCATGGATTTTCTGTTGTGAGAGGAGATTAACATACTAGAGTGAGAAAACGTGGTGTTTGTATATATTTGAAAAAATCCCTGAAGTGTGAGGAGATTAACCTGGACCTGCCAAATGTAGCAGCAGTTTTTCTGGTTCAACTTGATTTGTAAATTTTGGCTGTTTATAGACCTCCATCATATGGTGATCAGGAAAATCTTGATCTGATAAGTTTGATTAGTGACTTCTGTGTTGGTCGTGAGGTGGTCGTGTTGGGGTATTTCAACCTGCCCTTGGTGAAGTGGTCGGATGGGTTGGTGCATGAAGCGAAAGTTAACTTGACGAATCAACAGTTTTTAGATTGCTTTGCATCTTGTGGCTTGCATCAGTGGGTGAGGAAGCAGACTTTTCTCTTGTCCGGCAACATACTGATCCTACTGGGAAAGTTGTTGTTTTGGATCCTTTTCCGAGGTGTGCTCACTCGCCTGATACTTGTGATAATTTGTTTGTCTTGGAGCCTGATAGTGCAAGACACCAAGCTCAAAAGTATTCTTGGCACCGGGGTAACTACAGCACTATTTCCAAAGCATTAGCATGAATTGATTAGCCTCTTGAATTTGTTTACCTGGGTGTTTGTGAGACATAGTGTGTTCCTCACTATACTGAGGAGTCAGATAGACTTACATGTGCCTCTTGCTGGAGACTAGCCTAGGGTACCATGGTCTGTCAGGCTTCCCCATGGGTTGAAGGCGAGGAGAACAAATGCATGGGATGAGTACAAGATTTCAAGAAGGAGGTTTGGCAGAATTTATCAAAATACTTTGGAGTTGCTAGCTACCTTTCTTGATCTCAACTGTCAGTTTCAAAATCATGCTTTGTTCAGTCGATCTCAGTATGAGTAATACCTAATGCAACGGTATAGCAACTCCCCAAAGCTGTTCTATGCTTATATACAAAGGAAGAAGAAAGGTTGTCTTTTTGTTGGACCACTTTGTAAGGCAGGTGGACATCTGGTTTACGATCCACTGGAGATGGCTGAGCTCCTATCATCCACTTTCTCTGACGTATATAGAGAGGATGTTCCTCCCAATCCTGCTCCTTTCCAGTTATTTGATGGCGAATTGAGCGAGTTTGCCTTAAGGTCTCAAAGTGTCCATGATGTTCTGGCGGGGCTCAATGTTAGTTCAGCAATGGGCATGGATGGACTCCACCAAAGTTGCTGAAGGAGTGTGCTGTGCAATTGACACAGCCTCTCTTTATAGTCTTTAACCTTTCTCTGCAGAGTGGAGTGCTCCCTGAGTCATGGAAGAGTTCATTGGTGATTCCAATTTTTTAAAGTAAATCTAGATATGATCCCCTCAATTATCGTCCAGTTAGCCTTACCTCTGCTCACTGCAAATCGATGAAGAGGATTGTTGCTGCTGAGCTGGTGGACTATTTTGAGTCTTACCAGCCTCTTTCTTCCAGACAGTTTCGATTTAGGAAGGCTTGATCAACAGAGGATCAGATGTTGCGGGTCTGTTTGGATGTAGTTTGGTCTGTTGATGCTGGTTTGGTGGTGGAAATGGCCATGCTAGATTTTTCAAAGGCATTTGATGTTGTGTCCCATCCCATTTTGCTTCTGTAGTTGCAGGCACTTTTGAGTATCTAGGGTTGTGATGAGTTGGATTGGTAGTTTTCTTCATTCTCAAATTATGTGTGTTGGCATTGATGGAGTGAATAATGAGCCAAGGGATGTTCTGAGTGGGGTTCCACAGGGTTCAGTCTTGGGTCCAGTCCTCTTTCTCATATATGTAATTTTTTGACAGATGGCCTTGTATCTAAGTTGAGTGCATTTGCTGATTATAAAATTTATTTGTCATTCCAACATCATGATGTTGTTGGTGGTGTGTCTGCTGTGCAGGGAGACCTTGACAAAATATTCCAGACTGCATTTAATGGAATTTGTCATCGAATCCTAGCAAGAGTGTTGTTTTACACTTCAGAAGAGGTTCTGCTGGTTGGATTGGTCCTGGTGCAGAGGCTGCTTACACTCTTGGGGGTGCTCGTTTGGAGTTCGTCCAAGCTCATTGCGATTTGGGAGTTCATGTGGATGTTGGTCTTGAGTTTCATGGCCATGTCAGAGAAGTTGGGAGACAAGCTGCTGGTCTTTGTAGTGATTTGCTTAGGTCGGCAGTTAATAGAAGCTCAAATTTTGTGGTCAGACTTTATGGCACATGTCAGGCCTATTCTTGATTACTGCTCCTGTGTGTGGAATCTTGGTTATGTCCAGGATGTGATGTTGGTTGAGTCTGTTCAGAGGAGGTGGACCAAGCAGGTGCATGGTCCTTCTGAGATGTCCTACCATGACAGGCTGATGGCTCTAAATTTGTTCTCAATCAAGGGCAGGTTACTGAGAAGTGACCTCATAAAGTATTAAAGAATTCTGTGTTGTGACACTGAGGATTTCGATTTGTCCATTCTGTTCCAACAATAGGACGGGGGGGTCATCAGCACAAACTCTTGATGCCTCGCTGCTCTGTGGATGTGGCAAGGAGGTTTTTTAGTGTTTGATGCATTAGGATATGGAATGAGCTGCCTGCTGCTGTTGTTGAGTCTGCTACCATTTCTGCTTTCAAGGCAGGGTTGGCTGAGTTTATGGGGAATAGGTTGTTTGAGTGCTAGGGTCTTGCATTCCCAGTCGTGTTGGCGAGTCTGTGGTGTGATTCGTTCTGTTGTTTGTTTCTGTTCTTTTTATATATGTATATGTATTTGCTTTCGTGGTTTCTTGCAGGATTGTAGTTGTGCTTTGGGTTTTCATGCGAGTGGCTTTGAGTTTGTTCTCTGGAAGCCAATGGTGTGCATCCCTTCTAGCATCTTCCCATTGTTGTTCTGAGGAGTCTTTGTAGGTGCTGGCGCGCATGGCTATGCTGGCCTCTCCTGGCTCGGTGCACCTGACGACTTGGTATGCTGAGCCCTTTGGGGGGCTGCAAAGGTAAATCCTGGCATGATTTTTTATCTGAAAATATCCGCTGTTGAGTTTATTTTGTTCAAAGAATTGACACATTTTTGTGTCAACCAAACCTTCACTATGCAATCAATAATTAAAATTTTCACTACTGTCTGGATCTGGTGGAGATGAGCTATTCAATTTAATCTAATCTACTGCCATCAGCAATCGTCACCCTGTAATAAGCTGGCTGTGCTACTTATTAATTACAGGTTTTGTATTTTGCAGACCCGTAATTTTGCTCTCCTCTACAACGCAATCAGTGAAGACTGTTTCAACCGCTGCGTCAGCAACCTGCACCAGCGAGCAGTGCGGGAGACAGAGGTAAGGGTGCCCTGTTGCTCCATCATTGCGTTGTCGTAAACTTCATTGTTACTAGTCGTTAATTAGGACTTATAGGTGGTGCAAGGATTAAATTAATAGGCGATATATATTTATGAATATTATTTTGAATAAGTAAACAAGAACACAAATGGGGGTAGCTACAAGTTTAAGGTGTATGATTAATATTGTTTAGCTGTTATAGAAACTGAATAAGTTGACTATGTCATGAACTCAGAGGCTTATAGTTGGAAGCAATTAAAAAAGATAAAAAAGACGGTGTGTTGTGAACAAGATGTGTACCCTACTGTGCCCATCTCCACACTGTTGGTCTACCAAGAGGTGCCCTGATTTCCCAACTGACAGCCACGACTGACAATCGTACATAAAGAGAGGTGCCTTGCGCTACTGCCTGAGAACAGAATTCTCCAATCAGGGAGCAGCCCTACCGTTCATCAACCTCTGAGGGGTGTGTCCCTCCGGTTTCATATCTCTTATAGGCACACAAGAAAATCGCAGACTCCGCCTCAATTTTTGTAATACATACAGGGCTATGAAGGCAACAGAGAATAAACACATGGCCAGCTGCTACCCTATGCCGGGCTTAAAACTGCTGATCTCGCTACAACAGACAAGCACAAATGACCCCCCATTTGACGACGGGTCTTTGACAAGTAACCAAATCCGAGGGCACACATCTGTTTGCTGAAGGAAGCATTTTTGGGGGAGGCTAGGCCTATCCAGTCAGTCGCACTGTGAGAATCTCAAACTTTGGCTACATATTATAGTCGTAAAAACGGAGTGTTATAACAGCATTACTGAAGTCAGTCATCCCTAAATAAACAGATTAAAAACAAAATTGTGTTGCCTGAGAAATGCAACCTGTGACTGTATGTCTGGGCATGTGCAGTTTGAAGGGAAATAACTAAATTGTGTTGCCTGAGACATGCAACCTGTGACTGTATGTCTGGGCATATGCAGTTTGAAGGGAATGGTCTATATGCCTGCATGTGAAAGCATTATCTGGGAAACATTTTTGACATTGGTAATAGCTATTTGCACCATTCAAACTAAAAACTATTCATCTCCACCGCCGTTCATACCTGAACCTTAATGAGCTTCCCTGTAGGGTGAGAAGTTCATCTATTCTTTTAGGTAGGTTTGCACTCTTGCATGCTCGAAATCTGCAACTTCATTGAAATCAGCTATTTTGCTTTTTGTGATATGCATACATGATTGTGCTTATGTGATTTGATATTTATTTTTCTTCTTTATTGTATGTGACCAGTGGAAGTCTTCAGTGGAGTCCCACAAAGCAGTGTGCTTGGTCCTTTGCTTTTCTTAGTAATGGCTAATGAGCTGAGCATCCGTCTCCTGAGCAGTACTAGGCATAGTGAAGGAGGCAAGAGATCTCCATTTTGCAGCCCCCCACAGCCCCGCCAACAGAGCATGCGGGCATGGAAGGCAGTATACCTTAGCGCGCCAGCAATCTAAAGAACAACACGTATCGAAACTGCAGCAGGGTTCTGGTCTGATTGCATCTTAATGGGTCAACAAAAAACACTGAAGACAGTCAACAATTGCACACAACTGTCAGAACACAGAAACAAAACCACAAAATCTAATCTTGTGCAACACCCCCTCCAACTCCTCAGCCAAGGCCCTCTTGAAGTCACGGAGGAAATTGCACCGCACCACATCAGAGGACAGACTGTTCCAGACCAGGACACAGCAAGAATGAAAGAATCTGTGTTTGTAGCCGGTCCGACAGTAAGGAACCACCAGCTTGAAAGAATGACCACTTGTGCCAATATCTGGAACTCGCTTAAACTGAGCAGACAACCCCGACTTCACAGAGCAGTGAAAAATCTTCCAACACTTCACCAAATGCAACAACCTCTCCCTGACCGAAAACAACTGCAAAGCTCTGAGCCTCTCACCATAGTCCACTCCACCCAGACCCTCAATTTCTCTTGTTCACCGCTTCTGCACATACTCCAAAATTCTCAGATCCCCCAAATATCCCACATTCCACACACAAGAGCAGTAGTCCAAGATGGGCCTTATATGAGTTATAAACAAAGACACCATGAAAACAGAACTCCTATTGACAGTAGAACGGAGCAGACTGGTTGCCAGAGTGGACGGCTTTCTAACAACACTCTTCACATGGAGGGGAAATGGCAACCTTGAGTCAACAAGTACTCCCAAGTCCCTGCAGGAATCAACAAGCTCAAGTGCCACACCATTCAAATTATAAGCAATTCCATCATCAAGCTGCTCCAATTCAAGACGACCCGTGTATAAACGCATAATGACACCTTTGGCAATGTTCAGAAGAGATTCCATGAACAGGACACAGACCACCAAATTCAGATCTCTCTGCAGAGACGATACACCCAGGCGAACTGCTTGTACTTCGCGTGGGAAGCTCAAATAAAGTTTGAAGTCATCAGCAAAAGCTTTCCACTTACAAGCCGCTCCAGCTGCAACATGATTAACATACAGCATGAAAGAAGAGCGGGCCCAGCACAGAACCCTGGGGCCTTCAACTTGTCACCTCGTGAAAGTCACTGACAACTCCCCCCACTGAAACACATTTGCCTCACGATCAGAAAACTATGAATCCAATCCACCAATCCACCATGAATACCCGCACATCTTAGTTTGGCCAACAAAACCGAATGATTGACAACATCAAATGCCTTGGCGAAATCCAGAATGACCACATCCACCACCATTCCATCATCCACCAGATCAGCAACCTCATCATAAGTAAGCAACAGTTGATCATCCATGCTTATTCCCACCCTGAACCCAAATTGGCCGCTTGACAAAATGCCGGAATCTTCCAGAAAATACACTACCTGCAACACAATACCCCCTCCAGCCCCTTACAACAAACAGAAGTGACTCACAATAATTGAGAGGGTTGCTCCTGGCACAAAACTTGAATGAGGGAACAACATGAGACTCCTTCCAGGCCCCCGGCAAAACTCCTTGGCCCCAACGACTTCACAAATATCAAAGGCAGGGCAATGACAACTGCCAATAACATTGGTTCAAAACACTATGGTAGATACCATCAGGTCCGGGGGCAGAAAATGAATCTAAATTGTCCAGAACCTGGGAGACTAACAGTCTCGTTGTATAAATCTCTCCAAATTTTCAGGAAAAAATTGATGTGTGGAAGAGCCGGCAGGATCAGCATCCACAAAACCAGCCGACGAAAAAGCACAAACAGCTTACTCGTGTCTCTGACCAGCAACAACAAATCAAATCAGGAGTTGTTGAGGGTTGGCCGATCATATTTTTTTCGTCAGTGAAACAAGTCTGTGAACAGTACCTTGAAAAGGGAGAGGATGTGTTCTGGTCTTCCTTTGATCTGGAAAGGCCGACTGTAGGGTGAAGAAAATTTGTAAGCAGTTTATAGAGTTTCTATGTTCGCAGCAGAGCATGTGGCAGTAGGGAGCAAGGCGAGTGATTGGGACTGAGACAAAGCTGCATTCTCGGCCGTTCAATCTCTACATGCATGTAGTGATCAGGGAAGTGAACTCTGAGTAGAATGGGTCAAGCTGCAGAGCTGTTGGGAGCAAATGGGTGGTTGGCAGTTGAATCGGTTACAGTTTGCTGATGATATGGCACTGGTGGCAGATTCGGAGTTGTTTTGGCTGGTGCTGGACTTGGTAGAGTGTGTGAGAGAAAGAAGCTGCGAGTTAACGTGAGTGAAAGTAAAGTAATGAGATGTTCAAGAAAAGTTGATGTGACCAAAATTGGTGTCCGAAATGGAAAGTTATTGGATGAGGTTTAGTGTTCTAAGTACTTGAGCTCTCACGTGGAGAAGACCGAACTAGTGAAAACTGAGGTGAAGTCGCGAGTGAAGGAAGTGTGTAAAATGTTGGGTGCTCTGATGAGTGAAATGAGCTGTAGCACGTTGGGGGTGTGCATGAGGGGGTAGTTGTCCCAACTGCTCTATGGAGCTAAGACTTGGGAAGCGAGACCTGAGAAGCAAAAAAAAGGTTGAATGTTTTCAAGATGATATATTTGAAGAGTGGCTTGAGTGACGCCGAGTGGCAGGATCAATAACGACGTTGTTCGAATTAGAACCGAGATGAGAACGTTAGAGCACAGATAATAGAAAAAGATGATGAAAGTGGAGGTGAGTGGAGGTAGACCACAGTTTTGGTGGGAGATGATGAAAGTGAAGGTGAGTGGACGTAGGCTTAGAGGTAGACTGCAATATGGGCTGATTGATGGCGTTAAACAGGTGTTTGAAAGGAGACATACGTGTGGTGGCAGCGAGAGAACGTGCAATGGATAAGATTGAGTGTGGGCCCTGATGTGCTTTCTCGCCCTTGGCGTCTCGTGGAGAAACTTGTGTGGGTGAGTGAGGGTCCGGTAATATGACGCAGCATAAATAAACCAGTTAATTTCGGACCCTGCTGCTGACAAAGATCTCGGACCTCACTCTTAGCCCCAAGTGTGTTGCGGGGTCTCCTGGCCGGACCCTTTGGCGTCAAATGATTAAGTTTGCGTGTGAGTGTATGAGAGGAGTGTGAGGTACTTCTTGTCGTCAACCACCCCTCTTTCTGGGAAATTTGACTTTGTATCCGATCTGTAATAAATTGGTCTGTTTATGGCCATGTTGATCAGGTTCCTGCATAAATTTGTCTTCTCGTACTAAAGTTGTATGATCTTTGTTCATTTGTATATCTAAGGCCGTCATGGCCGGGTGGATAGCATTGCTGACTGCTGTACCAACCTCTAGTGCTGCCCGTGGTGAGTTCGAGCCTCGAGTAGAGCCCGGCGGTCATGTGTGGCGGGGAGCTTAAGCACTCCTCTCTTCTGCACCAGCCTAAAATACGCCACCAAAATTTGACTGAAACTGCTGTTTGTCTTCACATGACTATGTAACTAGCTGCTATTTCAATAGCGTTTAGTGACATGAGTTCATTTATTTTGCAGGGCAGCTGCGTGGATTCATGCGTACAGAAACACATGAATGTGAATCATGCGACTATGCTGGTCTACGCTGAACTGCAGCCTCACTACTTACAGCAGCGACTCGAGCAAGCCGAACAGCAACAGCAGGCAGCTCTACTGATGCAGGAACAGCAACACTTAGAACAGAAACTATAACATATACCAGAATTTGTGAAACTGACTTCCTGATATCATCTACTCATTGGCATCTCTCTGTTGTTCTCTAAATCTGAAGAAAACTTTGTCTGCAATTCAAGTTTTATGATATTTTTTATTTTTGAGGATTGAAGTAGCCATCCTATGAACCAAGTTGATATTAGTGAAAAATAAGTACACGGTGACAATGCAGTTCTGCGGTCTCTGATGGTGTATTTGGTTTTTGTTTAATTTATGTGCTTTGGTGAAATCCACGAAATAGTGTATTGAAACAAAATTCCTACTTGAAACCCGGTGTGTGCTGTTAAGACCTACCGTATAAGAAAATGTCTCTTTCTATAATCATTCCCTTGCGTCAACTCCCTTTACGCTCTTTGCTGTTCTTGAATAGACGCCACTCCACCATCTCCTGCTGTAGTGCTTCAAGAGTTTGCTTCACGGTTGCAGCATACTACCCTTCTACTCTACGGCTTGCGTCAGCGTCGAGCTCATACATACTACAGAGACGATTTTGTTTGACCAAATTTATTCCATCTGTTCCGTTTCATCTTTCTCATTGCACAGCTTTGCCCAGTTCACCGCAAGACGCCTTAGGTAGTCTGCCGGGGTCTATGCGTATCGTGTACACCTGCAAAGTGTGCGGCTCACGGGAGCAGAAGCAGTTCTCTAAACAAGCGTACACTAAGGGCGTGGTGATAGTTCAGTGCGAGGGCTGCAGCAACAGGCATCTCATCGCCGACAACTTGAGCTGGTTCACTGATATGAACGGTAAGAAGAATATTGAAGACATTCTCAAGGAAAAAGGAGAGACTGTTAGAGGAGGCTTCGTTGTTGAGGGAGACAAGCCTGAGGAAAGTTCATCTGAGGGTCAAAATTTGAGGTATTAAATAACCCGAATTGAGTTGATAGCGTGGACCTGTTTATTAGTTGTTCAAGTTCCTAAAATTCTACAAATAGATGAAGCACGCATACCGTTGGTATATTGTAACAGAAGGTAGCTAGATACCTTGCTTTGCATTCGTTTGCGATTTTTTTTATATTTGAAACTGTCATCATGCTTCCTGTTACGCTTGTCGTCATATTTGGTTTACCTGGAGCAGGAAAATCCAAGCTCTGTAGCTCATTATTACGATTGTGTTCATGTTCTTTTTCTTGTCCCTCTGACGGCTCTTGTCACAATAAACACTGCGTCCCTATGAAGTGTGGGAAATCGGGTACGGTTACGCAACATCTGAATAAAGTTACCATTGAAGACAACGAGGCTGAAGAAGCTTCTGAAAATTTTTCAATGGATGGTTGTTCAAGTGGATCGACTAGGTACGTTCACGTGTGCTTTGATGCTCTAATTCCTTTCAAGGAACAAGAACGTTATGCTGCAGTCGCCAAGAGCTCTCAAGAAGATGAGTCAACCGACTCTCACATCGAAAGCTCTACTGAATCCGATTCGACAACGCTCTGGAAGAAGGCTAGAAAAGAGGTATACCATAAAATCGAACATTTCCTAGGGCAAGTACGTCAGTGTGAGCATAACGGCTCGTCTCTGAGCAACCTAATTGCAAGTTGTGATTTCTATTCAAACTCTTCAGTCTGCGGCGACATTCTTCCATCGTCGCTTGTTATTCTTTTGGATGACAACTTCTACTACCGCAGCATGAGACAGCCGTACTATGACTTAGCTGGCGCTTACGGAGCAGGTTTCTGTGAAGTGTTGGTGAGATGCAGCAAAGAAGAAGCCCTTGAACGAAATTCTCGGCGTTGTGAAGACGCCCGAGTGCCTTCTGATGTCATAAAGAGGATGGCACGGAAGATTGAACCTGCCGCTCCCCTCATTCACTCGTGGGAGCAACGAAGCCTTGAGATGGTGTCCTCTGCTGGTGAGGATTTTGACAGATCAGCAATAATCCAGTTGGTCCAATCATCGCTGTCCTCGCCTGTCATCCTCTGCAATACAGAGGAAGCACGGGAGCTACGGACCGCAGCTGCGACGGAGAGCAGAATGGTTTGCTCTCGCAGCGTACTCCACCAGGCTGACTTGATTCTGCGGCAGCTCGTCGCAGAAACTGCAAAGGAAAGTGTTTCTGGTGATAACTTGAGCTTCGTTGGCGGCCACTCGAATGTTAAAGATTTGGTGAAGGAAGCTAATGCCACCAGGCAGCAAGTGCTGAAGGAAATGAAGGCAGGAATATCAGGTCTACCTCTGTGTCTCTCAGAAGAGTTTACGCCAGACATGAAACTGTTGTTGAGCAGTGCCCTCCAAGCAAACTTCTGGCAAAAAATTAGGCCTCACACTTAGACCTAAAATTCAGCTTACATTATTTGTTTACAGTTAATAAGAGCAGTGACGGTTTGAAGTTGCTGTGAAGCAGACGTTTCAATTACGTAAGGATAAATGTGTTCCCAATAGATTGTGGTGTATTTAGGCCGTGTTCATGCATGATATTGCCACGCGGGGAAAAACGCACACGCATTGTGATTTATTTATATGTGTAGGCTCCCAAACTGAATTCCATTTATGATTTTTTTGCTATGAGTGCTTAAGTCTTTGATAACACATTGATTCACTTTACCCTGGCAAAGAAATTGTGTGCACTCTGCTTACGTCAGGTTATGACGAACACGCTCGTGAGTGTTTGTTGCCATTTAATTTATTTTCCAGAGCTTAGCTGTAAAAGTTATGTAGAGTGTGGGAAGAGTAAGATGAGAATTGATATTGGTAAAAGTGAAGCAATGAGACGTTGCAGAGAGTCAGTACTTATGTGCCTCGGTTGTCATGTGGGGAATACTTAACAAGTGGAAACAGTTGAAATCTATAGTGAAGGATGGGGTAAAGTACTAGGTGCACTCCAGTGTAATGAGCTGCTGGGGACGGATGCTACAGGCGAGTTTTATGAGAATGTATGCATGTATAGACTTACAGCCGTTTCCCCCTTATCAGGAGGGTGGCTAAGTTAGGCTGACACAGAGGAGGGAGGCGCCCAATCTCCCCGCCAAATGACCGCCGTGTCTTTGCCGAGGGTCGAACTCGCGACATGCATCACCAAAGGCTGGCACTGCAGTCGGATACGCTAACCACTCGGCCACGGCGGCCGCTATGAGAAGGTAGTTGTCCCAAATGTGTTCGTTCTACAAGGCTGTGACGTGCGGTGCGAAAGCGGAAGAGAAGGTTGAATGTTTTCAAGATAAGATGTTTGAGGGGCATTGCTGGAGTAATGCTGGAGGATAGTCAATAATCACGGTGTTTGAAATGAAACTGGGATGTTGAGTAAGCTAGTTACAGAGTAGATTCCGTGTTCTGAGCTGGTTTGGGTACATGGTGAGGTTGGAAAATTAAAGATTATGATAGGAGCGGTGGGAGCCGGGTGGACGTAGATTTAGAGGTGGACCGAAGTTTAAGTGGATAGATTGCGTGAAGCAGATGTTAGAAAAGAGACACCAGTGTGTAGCTAGAGGGATAGTGAACAATACATAGGCGTGGGTGATTGTGAATGGATGAATTTTGACGCGGTCCTGGTGTGCTTTCCCACCCATGACTGCTCGTCCCGGAACGAAACGTACGTAAGTGGGGTACAGCCCGGTTATTAATGACGCAGCGGAAGTAATCCTGTAAACTCTTGCGAGCCTCGCTGCTAACACTGATCTCTGACCAGACCACTGTCCCGATGTGTGTTGCATGGTCCTGGTCGGACCAGTTTAGTTTTTAATTTAATGCTTAGAGGTGCGGTAAATTTCGCGCCATCGAAATTCTGTACGTAATTTTGTATCGGTGGATAACATGGCGGTCATTTAAAGCGTCAAAATAGTCTACTATAATTTCTGGAGCGTATTATCAATTACCATCTGAAGAAATGCGCACGAATGACTAGCGTTTTGAAGGAAAATAATATTTTGTCATTCTGCTTGTGTGAACGCTTTTTACTACGACTATTACTCAACGCCATCTCTCCGAGCTGCTGAGAGGGATACTCGACACATGTCGCATGGGATGATGTGGAAAGCCTTCCCAAAGACATATCAGAGCGCGACCTTGTCATACATCTAAGCGAGAAATTCCAAAGTGCAGCTGTCGCATGCATTCCCCATTATTTCCCCGAAACCTTGGTGGTGCCCGGAGGTACAAGAAGCAATGAACCGGCGTGAAAGTATGTACGGGGCCTTCCGCCGCGCACGTTCCCCCAGAAACAGAGTAGCCTGGAAAAAAGAAACTGCCGTGTTCCGCAAACTTAGCGTATAGAAGAAGCGAGAAAGCTGGATCCAATTAGTTAACATGAATCAAAACGCCCCTCTTTCCCAAGTACGCGCTTGTACGCGAATATGCCACAGTTGAAATATGAACCGACTTCATCTTGACATGCTTAATATTTTCGCATGCGAGGCCGTGTGAACTTACCTGAATCAATGACGTCGCGCCCTACGGGGGAGCCTATTATGACTCACGTTGAGGCTCTGGTGGAAATGAGGCTCAAATCAAAAACCGCACCTTCAAGGTCAAGGTTGGCGACATTCGGCCTCTGTCATATCCGCAAGAAATGGGCGTCCCCCAGGGAAGCGTCCTCAGTGTCAATCTTTTTATCCTCAAAATCGATCAGTTGGCCGACATTCTTCCCCGAAACGAAAGACTGCTCTCATCACTATATGTGGATGACCTACAAATAAGCTACAGACACCCCAGCCACATAACAAATCAAAACGCCCAACGGGGGAGTCTGCATTAACTTCGCGTTGGGACTCCGGTGGAACATGGAAGCAAATAATAATCCGGTAGAACATGTACGGGGGAGTCGGCATTAACTTCGCGTTGGGACTCCGGTGGAACATGGAAGCAACTACTACTACTACTACTATTTTAAGACTAGAAGTCTAATCAACAACCTAGCAATCGGCCGCATCATCAACATATCCGATAGCGCCTTTTTGCGGCTGAAAAGAATGTATGCTCACCGTTTTCCTTACGTGTGGACAACCTGCTGACCTCGCTAAAAATCAATCGTATAGCTATTAAGCCTTCATTTTCCTACCGAATTCTTCAAATTAGCACACTAACAGGGATGATTAATCCACCACCGGTCAACCTAGACCTGCAAATGTGCCTTAAAGCAACTACTCCAACCAACGCGTACAAGCAGAAATTCCTAAGACTACTTGGTGGAAATGAGGCCCAAATCAAATCCTAAGACTACTTGAGGAAGAATATTTAGAGCGCTGTGTGTGGGGACATCCTACAAGAGGCCTCCGTGTTCTCTGCGAAGCTTCACGTACTCGAACTAGCCATCTCAATAGCAAAAACATAGTTTCCCCAAATATGTCTTATGCTCAGACAGTCTGAGTGTCCTTACCCAGCTCTAAACACTGCACTACGAACATCTCGTTCTACGTAAATGGCAGCACGGTCTCTGTGATGTCCGAGACAGGTCCGCGCCCTACGGGGGAGCCTATTATGACTCACGTTGAGGCTCTGGTGGAAATGAGGCCCAAATCAAAACTACTACTACTACGTTACCGATAGCCACCCCCTTCTTTATAGGGATTAGGTCTCGTCTTAAACTGAAGATATTGGGACCTCTGATAATGATTTATTACTGATGTTTTGCTTAACTTTAGTCGATTTTTTGTTTAATACTGTAGCATTGTTGTAAATATACTTGAAATAAATTTTACTATGAATTCAATCTGCTCAAAAATTGGTTTCAGTAGGTTCCCTGCATCGCAAGTTTAACAGTCCGGTAATGCAGGCTGACTAGAGAGAGAAATATATTAATACATAATTTCGAGACTATTATTGCTTTGGTATCGTCCCGAATTTTTTTATTCAGTCACTGCATTGAAGACTGGCTCGAGTGTCTTGGTCAACGTAACTTGGGGTGGATGGATGATGTTTCATTTTATAGATCATTAACATTTTATTTTAGTATTTAGTATTTCTTCTTGCTTGGGCTTTATTATTTTTCTCTGCCCTTTTTTCATGGTGATAAATTTTGAATTTGTTATCATTATTATTGTAGCCGGGGCTTTAGAATCCTGCTACCGGATCCACCGCGTGTCGTAGAAGGCGACTAAAGGGGCCCCCTGTAGCCGGGAGTAGAATCGTGCTACCGTAACTCATGCGTGTCGTAGGAGGCGACTAAAAGGGCGGAGCGAAGAGGCTAGGAATCATGTTATCTGTATAACCTTTCCTCGAAGACGGCAAGACGAGCGGGGGGAGGAGAGGCACACGCCTCTCCGAACCCTATTGTTAGGGTCGCTGAATGTGCGTGGCTGTAGTACGAGTGATGTAAAGAGGAGGGAGATTGGTGAGATGTTTGTGAGGAGGAAGTTGGATGTGTTGGCGCTGAGTGAGACGAAGTTGAAAGGTAAGGGCGAATGTGAGTTTGGTGTTGTAAGTGGAAGAAAGTCTGGTGTGG